>CALNHX010003389.1:0-151073 GCA_940337035.1 Agriotes lineatus | reverse complement strand
TTATCTGTCAATTATTTTATAAAACGGGCAATATTTTACTGCAACGTGAAAAATCAGATTAATTTTCTTTGCGGATACAGATCAGTTTTCAACATGTTGTTACTAATACATTGTAGATCTTATGATACCTAATATAGAAGTTAGATTCAGATGTCGAATTTGCTCAATTGCCGAAATTTATTTGGCCGTTGATGCAATTGAGCAAATTAATTCGGCAATTGGGCGAATTTAGGTTTTGCGCAGTTCCCGGTATGAACATTAAATTTTGTAAATTAAGCGAATTCAGCATCTCAGTATAATATATACACATAGAGGCCGTTTAGTAAACACAAAAACATTGTATTTTTTTTAAATTTGGCATATACATAAAATTTTTGTAATAGGGATTCTGTATTTTGTTTTCCAAAGGTTTCCACATCTGCATAAAGTTTGGTTCGAATCTACAAATGACAATCAATGACAATTAATATTTCTCGTTATTTGAATGTCAAAGTAGATATATTTTTTGAAATTTTGTCCTAGACATTTATAAAATTTAGTACAACTACTTATTAATAAACGCTACACCAATAGTATCCAACACAATATTTGTATAATATCCTTAAAAGTAGCTATTTATAACACTTTGTGTTTTTATGTTTACTGAACAGACTATAAACAAAATTTTTGTTTCGACTAGGTAAGTATATCAAGAAAAAACTTCCGTATTGTTCACCGTGTCAATTAAATTTCAGATAAATTCTAATAATTTGAAAAAAATATACGGGTAATATTACTGGCTTTTCATTTTGGCAAGAAAAAGAAAAAACATTAGCAATAAATCAAAAATCTATTTAGTCAGTAAATAAAATTTTGTATTGGGAATATGAAATTATTAATATAGCTTGTAATGCAACTTCATTACTCTTGCATCTTGATCGAACTGACCTAAAAACAATTCTTTGCACACTCCTAAGCGGTTCAGTTTATCTAGTTCGCATCACTAATTGAAAACCAAATTGTTTTCGTATATACCCCGAATTGAATTCATTGCCTTGAAACTGCTAGGTCAGCATAGATATGGATACCACTTAAACAGTACCAAGCATTTAGAATATAACAATATGCTCCACAAAACTCCAATTGTAAATTATTGAAGCATCTATCAATCCAAAGAATCAAGGTAACAAACTATCAGACATATTTAAAGTAAGGACATTAACGATATAAGTTTGATTATTAGCGTCTTAACGAAACGAGTTTGATTGCCAAAACGAGATGGTGAGCCGAGTTCTGCGGCAATCAAACGAGTTTCGTTAAGTGCTAGAAGCAAATGTGTACTGTTCAATATTTTGTCTTCATCAATAAATTCTAGTTGAATGTATTCTTTTTTTTATACAAAAGAGTGCGGTAATCTACATTGAGTGCGGTAATAAATCTCTGAATGATACTCAAATTAGTTTGGTAAATAGTCTATAACAACACCGATGAAGATAATAAATATTTACAAATCAGTGGGATCAAAGTATTGTTAATCTGCGCCCGTCCAAAATTTTAAAAAAGTTTAAAAATAATCTGACGTTTTTCATTTATTTCTTTGACAAGTAGAAATTTGACAGTCTTCATCAGGATATTTATTTAAAATAATGTCAAGAGTGTATTATCACTCGTTACAACAAATACTTTGTTTTATGTATTGCAGTTAAAGTTTCAATAAATTTTAATATATATTTGTTGCTATTATTTACTTTTAGAGAAACGTGCATTAATGAAGCTCTTAAATCCCTCAAAATGAGTGAGAGAAATGATATTTATCTTCCGGGTGTCGAGAAAGATATTAAACATATTGATTTATTAAATTATTATGGAACTGTAAATATATGGATATTTCTTCTATTTCTTCCATATTATCACATGATAAACCATTTTGTAGCACTATATCTATGATAGAGTATCCCTTCTTACATCGTATAACAAAAATTGGGTCATAGAATGAAGATTTGGTAGCATTTTGAAAAAGTGCCCAAAAGAAATTCCATTTAATACAGTGCACTTAATGTTGATGAGCAATATATGGTCTTGCAGTTTCCGTAAGGATTTGAGTGTTTGCCTATTAGTTTCTAAAGATACTTCACGCCCACACAATGTGTAAATCCGTTTATTTTAAAATGGCCCGTAATTTTATTGAAAAATTAGCATGACAAATAACAACAGGGAATGTAACATGTAGTAACTCACATACTTGCTGTAAACTGAAGTCTTTACACCGTTTGCTCAAATGAATTCCTTCCTTCGTAAAATACATAATTTTCTTACATACTCAGTAACGTTCCTATATTGCATTTTACAATAAACGCATTTACACATAGTATGGGTATGGCCTATCCGTAGAAACCACATTGCGCCTTATAATAAATTCACTGTATCATATACAGAAGTAACTATTTGACAGTTTTCGAACATACGAACAATAAACGGTGTGAAACGCCAGAACCGTATGGGGAATTACACCAACCAAAACATACTTTAAAGTTCTCTTAGCTAAAATAAATATGTATGTAAAAGACCATTATGAATGGTACCATTTTGTTGCGTAAAATACTGTAACCAAAACGAATTAGCTTTTTGAAGGCACAGTTTGAGTTTTACCTTCAATATACTTAATGCTAAATATACTCAATATTTTCAAGTCTTTTTCAATACTGTTTCGATTTCTAAAGTACTACAGCATCATTTGATATCTTAATTTATTTATTAATTTCGTTACTGCCCACCATAAGAATATATGCATGAGATTTGAACTTGGAGATCAATATTAATTTGACGACGAAACAGATATGCCTTGAGACATCTGCTTTTTTATTATAAAAATAAAGGAATAAAGGAATGGCATTGGACAAAATAGTCTTCCTTGCTGCAATAACCATATTTACAATTATGCAAGATTTAATTACATAAAGATCTACTTCGCTCAAATTTCCACATTACCCCATAAGTCAAAATAGTTAATTGATATATTTTCATTCAAAATGCTTCAATGTGGCAATACTTGCGAAGAAAACTTGCGTGCATGTCTAAAACTAATGCTTGTTCTTCTAGCAAATATATGTGCATAAAAATATTATTACAACAGACTATTTAGCGTTACTATTAGAGTAATACATTTAAAGCTGCCATTACTGCTGAAGCATTAGAAAAATTAAATTTTGTTTCATTAATTATTATTCTTAGTTATCGATTAGTATTTAATATGTCTAAATCAATGAAATTATACTACTATAATTCCTTCCTCTTACATAATTAGGTACATAAAAATATATTTTTGAAATTTTTTTATTATTCCCTCTAATTTGCATTACGAACTTGGATGCCTATAATAAATTTTATTGATTCATCATTTTGGAATATGTTTCGCATATTACTTAGTTTAGTTGAAACGTGCTGAATATAATAATATAATAAAAATATATATCTGTACTTTGAACCGCAAATTGTGTATTATGATACAAACTTTTTATTGATTTGCATTGAAATGGTTGAATAAAGTTAACTAATAGTTATTTACTATACAAGTGGGATAAGTGCATCATTAATATACGTGTGTGTAAGCACCTAAGTATATTAATGATGCATTATCACACATGTATTGTACAAAAATTTATCTACAACTGCCCAAAATTGAAAAAAGTGCATTAAGAGAAACGTCAGATCTGTCATTTTCAAAAATATTTTAATAGGCCAGTGTCATTATATCATTCGTTTGACACTATTTCGGCTAGGTAATGAACTTAATTACCTAAAGGAAATAGTGTCAAATGAGTGACGTAATAAGTCCTTATTCAAGCAGTTGTAGATAAACCAAAATATATAATTCATAGGAGTAAAAAAGGTTGAATGCCAAAAAATCGAATTTGAGCTTACTACAAGAATAATAATTTTTTTTTTGTATATAATAATTATTTCAAGATACTAAAGGTTGTTATACCAATGGGGTCATAATTATACAGTGTATCTACAGACGTAGTCAAATTAAGATTGCAAACGTATTAGGCAATTAACTATTGCTGTGTAGGGAGGTTCGTGATTGAAGAAATGACAAACATGAAATTAACTTCAAATTATTGTTATTTCTAGCCAGTCGCGTCCCTCAATTCGAACAGAGCAATAGTTGGTCTTTTCATCGTTTTCCAATATTAACTTTTTATATGTCTGATACTCTACTAGGCTCACTGTGTATAACAGAAATGGGATAGCACAAACAAGAAAAAAAACACACATATTTGTGTAGAATTGGCACTCATTTTAGTTATGACATATAGTATGTCAACTAAATGTACCTGCTAAAATAATTTTAAAAATAAAAATCTCAAAGGGCTGTAGCGGTTCAAATTGCAATGCATATGTAAAGTAATTTTCGTATTTTTATATCATTTTTTAAGTGTTATGACGTCAAATTTTTTTAAAATGAATTTGGTAGCAATTTTAATCTGTTTACAGTGTATAAAATTTTTAATAGATTACATTCGAAAAAATTGAAAGAAACTGCCTTAAAATCCAAATACGAGTAGTAAAGACGAATCAAATTAACAAAGTTATTTTATACTAATTTTCATGTTTTACAATAATTTCATCCTATATAATTCCAGTAGACGTTGTAAGCCAGCTTCTATTATCCAGTATTTATCTGTTCTTCTTTTATATCTTTAGGATCCATAAAAATGTCAAATTGACTATTTTGAAAAAATATGTTATTTTCAGATGGTTGTAATGATGACTTTGTTTCGACTAATTATGGCCATAGTCATGACTATTACTTAGTTTCAAAGACTGCATGCTTATTTGAAAATTAGTATAGTTACATGGGTTTGAAAGCAAAAAGGTAGGTACAATTACTTTTTAACTTTGACAATAATTCCAACATAAAAATTGAACACACAAGGTTTTCATTTTAACCCCATGTGACAATTCTTACTATTTCAACTGTAGGTTGTCATAAAAAATTGATGACGTCATAGCACGGATTTGCCGAATTTACGAGCTACTTGATTTCCACACTACATAATTATGGCCCCATCAGTTGCATCTGAATATTTCTTAAACCTTAATTTGCTGTCAACGACATACGTGAAAAGCGAATGAAAGAAACCAGTGCGATCCTATTTACAGTTGCTGACGTAGATGCTGACATCTGTCATTTCTGTCAATCACTGCAGCAGAAATTGAAAATAAATCCGTCAACTTCAGTCATCCCTCATGTAGGTTGATCGAAACGTGTTAATGCGGGCACTGCGCTATTGGTTATAAACGAGAAACAAATACATAACTGCGCAGCAGCTTTATATTACAACAATAAAAATGCATCATTTCTATCTAACTGCTACAGTGTGAGTTTGGGGGCAAGACACTTAATTTCTATCAACCCAAATCACTGCAATGCGTGCATACATGGTGCGTGTGCCATCCTATTAATTTGATTTTCTCTATTGGAGCAGAGCTCCAACAAGAGCAATCCCCTGAAATTAGATCTGAAACTAAATGCATGTAGTAGACCAGAATTCTAGTTGATTTACGATTCTACGTATATGTACGTATGGATTAAAGCTATACTGATTTTTTTTAACTAATGACTTAATAAATGCATCATTTAATTTACTTGCTCTTAGCTTAGTTATCAATAAAAAACGGAGAGGATGCCAATCCACGTCGAGTATAAATACGTAGCAAGATCGTGCTTTTCAAAAACTCCCTTGAGTCATGAATTATAAAATTTCAAATCCTGAGTTCGTTGTGTTTCTGTTTCTTTATTAAAAAACAAGCCTTAAAGGGGATGCTTTATCAAGAGATTCATTGTCTAAATTGAATATCGTTTACATATGTGATTAGGTAGTCAAATCAATAAATATGGCATAATTATTATTGACATTTTTGTACTGAAACAACATCTTTATTGTAAAAATGTGATTTTAAATCATTACCAAGGCGCTTGCAAATTATTTATTAAATTACATGCAAATGCAAGAATTGTTTAAAAAACAGAACAATCAAAATCTGAATGAGTTAATTATTGTAAATTCAAATAATGCAACAATAATTCAGGAGGAATAAGGCAATTGCGTTATATTTAATTTAATCAGAAAAATACTTAAGCGTTCCCCGTGCGTAACAACTGACCGAACAACGCAGCATGCACACAATAAACGAACACATTGCAAAACCGAGCACAATAACCGGAATTCGCTGCAACAGCACACATTACACATTGCGGATATATGATTTGTACTTATCTTTCAGTTATTATTTGCAATTATCGAGTTGACATAATAGTGACAGCGAGGACGCTACCGCGACGCCGACGCCCCTAAAACATCTCTGCGGCCCGGATGCTGCGAAGGGTGCGGGTGCAAGAGAACACCCCCTTGCTCTCTACTCTTTCTCGCCATTACGGTCGCAGTGTTTCACGTGACACGATATTATGCTTCATGCGCTAAGTAGAATGTTGTGTTCATATTTAAACACGGCAAATATATTACATTTTTAATTGCCCCGTTGTACGTGTTTTCCCAGCTTTCAGTCGGTTTGGTTGCCTAGTTCAGGGTCGCCCTGCCACTTTTCAGGATTGCGCTGAGCGGTGCAGATTTCTTCCCTAATCGACATGAGTAATCTATTGATTTAAACAAATATTAGATAGGGGAAGTAAACAGTAAGTACCACCATGCTTGTGCCTAAAAAGAGGTAACATATAATAATTTTGCAAACAAACTGTAAGCAATCTCTGCAGTTACTAGTTATTGCACACTTTATTTTTATAATCCTGGCAGCTCTAAAAGTTCTTTACAACTCATAAAATACTTACGTACAATTTTAAGTCTAACAAATGTAAAATTTTACATAGTAATAATAATGGCATGTTTTCCAATTATTTTAAGTTCTTAATATGCAATAGTTAATAGTTGATGAAAAAGTGGCCCTTATTTTCAATTTGGTAGTAAATTTATTTGTTGAAAAATGCTGACAGGAAAGAAGAAAGAGCTCTGAAGAGTACAATTTCTTATCAGTTACATAGTGCTCAAAATTCACAGCCAACAACTGCAAAATGCGACATGAGATTAAACCGACCTGGTGATGGCTACCTATTTATATTCTGTGGCGCACATGTCTGACCATCAGAATATCCGATTTTTTTCAATAAAACCTCAACATTCACTTAGGTCGGTATTACCAGTGCTCTAGTTACATTTACAATTATCAGTTGTTAATAATTAAAATTCAGTTTACATGAATACATTACAAAACATTAATTTACAAGCCCAAATTAATAAATAACGTTTGAATTTTCAATAATCCTGATTATTTTTACTATAGTTGGTCCTTCTTACAAATAGGATTACATGCCAAAGAAAAATTTGCATTACCACATCAACATATATGAATTTAATTTGGTTTTCTCTTTCATATGATGATAGCTGAATGTGGAAATCTATAGTTAGTACGTTATCAGTCGGTATCTAAGGTGCCTGGTATTCTGTACGGCTATATACATAAATTATTAAATAAGCCTATCAAGAACCCTAGATTAATGTTGAAAAAAAGATAAAATAATACCGCAACTACTATGCTCCGTCTAAACTGTAATTTTTTTAAATGGGGGACTAGCAACTATTATTTTTTGCTTTGGTAGACTATTTTTAATAACCCTTCTTAATAGAAAAGCATACGCCAGCTAAAACTTTATAAATCTTGAAACTCCAACAATTATTTAAACTGATTGGTTGAATTAGCATAGTGCTGATCAGCAATACTAAACGTTATCGTTATCGTTATCGTTATCGTTATCATCTACACATCTCCTATACAGGGTGTTTTGAGAGGAAATGGAAATATTTTAAGGACATGTCTAAGAAGCCAAAATAAGCAAAATAAGCTTGTATGTACAAGTCCGATTTTTATTTGTTTCAGAGATACTTTGATTAATTGTAATATCAAAACTAAATCAAAATTCATTACAAAACTAACAAAACAAAACAAAAAAATACACAAATTGCATTAATTCACCACAAATTTTCGAAAATATCACCGCCTACTTCGATATATTTATTTGCTCGTTTATAAATTGAACTAGTAGTTAATTTAGAGAACGATGATTCGCTCTAATGAACGCTACAACATTAAGAATGCGATCTAGTAACGCATTCCTTGTGTCCACTTTCGAAGCATAAACCAACGACTTTTTCCATCCCCAAGGACAAAAATCTAGGGGAGTGAGATCCGGTGATCTCGGTGGCCAAGGGTGTCTCTGCCAATCCAGCGAGCGCCGAAATGGGTATTCAGAAAATTTCTTACATTATTTGAATAATGAGGAGGCGCTCCATCATGTTGGAAGATAATACGTGGTCGAATATTCAAAGGTGAAAAGCTTTCAAACCTTGTTGTTTTAATGTTTTCCAAACCATTGTGTGTGGAATTTGAAATTGAAATGAGATGCGCTTTGTACTTATCTCTGGATTATCGTCTACAACATCCAGAATATCTTCTTCAATTTCAAAACCGAGCCCGTACTGTCTTTCAGAAACAATACTTGCACTTGGAAATATCCCAGTTTCGCCAGCACGTGTAAAAACAGTTAAGAATTCTCCGATTCGGAAAACGACGTCGATACTCCTCTATTGCACGAAGAGTACTACCAACACAGAAACCATAAACAAACATCATATCTGCGTATTCTTAATGCTGCAGCGTTCGTTAGAACGAATCATCGTTCACTAAAACTCGCTACTAGTTCAATTTATAAACGCGCAAATAAGTGTATCGAAGTGGACGGTGATGTTTTCGAAAATTTGTTAGAATTAATGCAATTTGTTTATCTTTTTTGTTAGTTTTGTAATGAATTTTTCTTTAGTTATTAATTTACAATTAATAAAAGTATCTCGGAAACAAATAAAAATCGGACTTGAACATATGAGCTTATTTTACTTATTTTGGCTTCCTAAACATGTCCTTAAAATATTTCCATTTCCTCCAGAAACACCCTGTATATGAATTAATAAGATTCCTCGTTAACATACAGCGCAGAACAGAATCCTACGTGAACGATTTTGAGCACTTCCTGGAAATATTGGCTCAATTGTAAATAACGGACTAGGACATCCTGATCGTTGTCGGTGTGGAATCCAAGTTCACCAACCCGTAGAAGATGCGGCAAATAGGACAAAGCTTTGTTCATCAAGGGCCTTCAGAAGACGTCCAAGAGTTAGTAAGGATCTGCGACTACCTACTTTCTTTGGAAAGATACATACTGCGAGCAAAAGGAATAAGTAGCTATCAGATCTTGGTTACCCCACTCATTACCAACATCCTTATGAAAGCCTTGGAAGAAAAAGCTGTTGATCAATACCAAACCTACATGCTGGTTTAGCTAGTTGGGTGAGGACACTTTCGTTATACAGCCGCATAGAAAAGCAACTCTTGAGGTTTTCTTGGTACACCTAAACAACCAACATCCCAGAATAAATTTTACGTACTATGGCATCTGAAGAAAATGGTTTCCCTTTCCTGAACGTGTTAGTGAAACGAACCACTAATAATAGATTCAGCCATACACTCTATCGAATAAATACCGATTCTGACCACTACATACACCCTTTGGTCTAAGTATCATCATCGACAAACGGGATCATTGATCAAAACACTTCCTCATTGGGCCAACGCTGTTTGTAATGGGGCTGAAAACCACAAGAATTAAAATCAGAAAAAAATGCTAAAACACCGGAAAACCAAGGAACCTAAACTTACGAATTACGCCCGCCTTCTTTTGTTCTCCTTCTTCTTCTTCTTGTTCCATATCTGTGATCGGAGGCTGAATATCATAATAGCTATTCTGACTTTATATATCGCCTTCTTCACATCTCCCGAATAACCGATACAGTAAAAAAGGTTTTGGATAAGAAGAACATTGCGGTTTGCTATGGTGCAATGAGAAACATCGAACAACTAATTCCTTGTAAC
The DNA here is from genome assembly GCA_940337035.1 of Agriotes lineatus. Classification (NCBI taxonomy): domain Eukaryota; kingdom Metazoa; phylum Arthropoda; class Insecta; order Coleoptera; family Elateridae; genus Agriotes; species Agriotes lineatus. Next base: position 141,092 of record CALNHX010003389.1, on the reverse strand, counting down.
AATGATTCTTTGCCTAGGATACAGACAAAAGAATTTTACCAGCTCCAATAAACTTGTGGAACTTCTTACATTAGACAAACTTAAAGAAGCGTCCAATGTAGAATAAAAGAACATGGAAGTCACACAAAACTTGGAAACACGCAAAATTCAGCTATCACCGAGTACCTACTGGGACACGGTGAGGACACCACAGAATAAATTACAACTCCGTAAAGATACTAGCCAGGACTACAAAGTACTAATCCTTAAAAATCATTAAAAATCCTAACAATCGAGCAGACGACTACCTCTTTAGCAACACATAGAAGGTTGCCCTGCAAAACAAATCAAAACCTACACAAATTTGTAGCCAACTCTTAGGCATATAACGACAAGCATGGGACATCAGTCTTTAGAAAACTTTTTAAAAAGCTGAAGGCATGACATTTTTAATAACACATAGTTTTCTTAAGAGCCATGTGACCTTACATTTAAACCATTTACAATTAATTATTGTTTTAAATGGTTTTTCTCCTCTCCCTTTATGCCATACTATTTTGAGTCTAGCGTGCTTTTCACGTACAACATTACATAAGTTTGAAAACTTAAACCATCGATATGCAAAAAAACATAATTCAGCTAGTTCTTGATGAGTAATTTGATATAACTTTAGATGACAGCAATACTGTTTTTTTTAATCTTGACAAACCGGCTGTCTACTGTCAAAGTAGAACATACGCAATTAACATTGTGCATTCGATTTTTATTTATTTTGCCATTATTTCTATTCTATATGAGTAAATATTAAAGTAATTAGTATCATTTAATGCGCAATAATTTTATCCTTCTACAAACACCGCTACCTTTCCTGTAACTTAAATTAACGCTCAGCAATCAGCAAAAACAATGTTACAATGTTAAATTCTTATGTTCGAGTTTAAAATAGACACCCGATATAAAGCACCATTTTTTTAAAACTGTGTGAAGTTTTGAAACGTTACACTTTTCGTAACTAGTTATAAAATATCAATGTTTTACAAGCAGTGATGAAAATTTCATTTTTACGTCAAATTGACATACGAAAAAGTGAAAGCAAACAACTTGATTTTTGATACATTGACATTTATTTGACTTGACATTGATAATTAAATTGGTTAAAAGTTTAAAGAACCGCTTATCACAAAATATGAAAAAATATTGTATAAAAAAACTCTTTAGTAAATGCGATTTTGTGTAACTTCTGGGACTTTGCGGCAGCTTGCCTTCCTCGCCCCGCAAAATTCCAGGCATTGCACAAAATGAGGCATTCCCCAACTGATTTTATAAATAGGTATTACGTATTCACTAATTAGTTATGAAAAGTGCGTATTACGTACAAAATGTTTTAATTTGCATAAAAAATGCCCTTCACTGCTTAAATTAAACATTCTATGAATTCTATTTCAAATCAAGTAGGTAGGTATGCTTATTTCGCTTTCTCGCATGCCAATTTAATATAAAAGAAATGGTTCATTACTAGCTATAAAATAGTTTTATTTACAACTGTTAAACAATACCGTTGTTATTTTGCGATTATTTGTCAATTATGATATATATTATTAACTAAAATCACAATGCCTGTTGTTTACATTTCATAATTACATCGATACCGCCATAAATGCATGGATACCACCATAATTACATCGCTAATACGGATTTATGTGCATATAATCAAACAGGCCATAAACTGCTTTTTCGAGTTGACAGTTATCAGTCTGTCAGTTTGAAAATAATAATTTACACTTGTTTCGTCCCAAACCTAAAATGGAAAACGGTAGCGACAATAGTGCTGTATTCCCCCTGAAGTACGCCAAGCCGACAAACAAGCTACACAAAATTTACTCCCAGAAAAGTCGAAGAAAACTTATGATATCGTATACAAAAATTTTCTGGAATGAATGTAAATAAAGTAGTTGTAAATAAAATACCGTATTTCACTCGCATATAATTGCTATTATTAGTACACTCAGATGGCTTAAAGAACTCGCTCGCTTCGCTCGCTCGTTATTTAAAAGCCATCTTCGTGTAATAATAGCAGCCATTATATGCTCGTATAATAATATACTATTATTTCATAACTAGTTACTTAAAGTACAGCGTTTCAAAACTTTGAAAAGTGACACTATATACCCCAATATGAGAAACAACTCTTTTTTCCGCTCTCAATTTTAAAGTTGACACTTTACACGTACTAATCAATGTCAAAAGTTGACGTTTACAAAATTTTAGCAAAAGCTGAAGTATCGAAGGCATGATAACCATATCTAGGGCATAATGAATTGTATCCAAATCATAATGACGGTATCGAACGCAGAAAGAACCGTATCCAAGACATAATTACCGGATCAAACGCATAATAAAAGTTATAGCGAGTCATTAAACAGCCACACAAGTTCAGTAAAACATCACTTTTCTAAACTAGTTTCGTAATATACTATTAAGTAGATACTTCGAGCGAAAAGTTTAGCATTCGGCTTGAGTGTGAAAACATCGGGACAAGCACAATGAGGTCCTAAAACAATCGAACGAACGCCTAATACATTTTTCGCTCTCTTACATAAATAGATGCGCGGCTGTATTTAACAGAACGGACTTTTGTTCAAATTTTGGACTCTTTAACAACATTACCTTGTATCTGTTGGGTCCCATTTTCGTTAAGTGTAAAGCCTGATATATCTGTAAATTATTACTACTACCTATTTCTCAGTTAATGCAAAAATAAACAAAAGGTTATTTTTTAAGGTGCTGACCCTGTATATATTTGTCCGAAATTTTCTCAGTTTTATGCCAAGTAGACATATAATCTGCAAGCAAAATATCGACTTCTTGCAACAAATAGTTTTTGAGTTATACCGCCAACAGGTAGACGAAATTGAGAAATCCTGTTATTCGTCATCTAGGGACCCTGAAACGTGAAGATCTGAAGAAATCTTGGACTATGATTTTTTCGCGATTACAATACTTTCTTCGTTTTTTAGACTAGGGAAGTAAACATAAAAGACAACAAACCGATCTATCAGCTATCACTTCCAATAATTAGTTTATCTAGGTCAGGTTTAGAGTAAATAGCGCGGTATAATACCACAAAATGTTTGTGATTTTATTATTTGGTAACTTAAATTGTATTGGTATAATATTTTTTCTGCAATTGTCTCTTTTACCGTTAACAACAAAATTTTCAAACTAATTAATAATTCAAAATATTGTAACCCTGACTAAAGGACTATTGCTACAAATAAACAAAACTAGAACAATTTCTAAATACATAAGCCGTGAATTTATGATTATGTTAGTTAGGTGATCATAAGTGTCATGAATATAATTTAAATCTGTAATTTTAATATCAAAATCTGAGATATCAAACAATTAGAAAAATAGATAAATGTGCAATTTGCCGACTACCTATACTTTTTTCTATGCAAGGAATAAACTTACTTCATTATTGAGAAACACGTTTTGAAACAATTTTAAATTTATTCACATCTCAATTGCCTATTAAAAATTCAGATTCGCACAGTTAAAAACGTTGTTTTAGTTTTTTACCCATTATAGGTACCTACATTATTTACGTATATTCGACTACTCAGGATAGCTAACTTTTGCATTTTTATGGGTTCAATCATTCAATATTCTTATTTATATTTGTTCCACTCATTTAAGTGGTTTTAATCCTAGTTTTTTGTATTAATAGTAACACGCGGAAGTTCATTGCCAATTTTAAATAGTGAAAGCTACTGTACACATCATTGACAAAATATCGAAGAAAATAGTTTTTTGATAAAAACTGGTTAAAGTGCTAAAAGCTAAAGGGTGTGATTTATCTTTTGCAATATCTTTACTTATACCTATAAATATCAATACCCATTTGCACTAATTATTAAATGACGAGCTGACACTAAAGTTAATTAACTTCACTATTTTTCGTTTTTTCAAGTTTGTTATTTCTTATGTCAGCAATGGTCGGTTTTTATTTTCTAAACTTGGCATTTAGTTGTTTTTGGGGAGTGTTTAAATTAGCATTGTGTATGTTTACTATCGCTTTAAAGTTGTATCTTAAAGGGCTCTAATTATTTTCTATGTTCAACCTCGAATATCTGGAAACGTGATATGAGAAGAAAATAGCGTTTGAAAAAGATGCAGGGTGTTAAATTAAAAAATATTTCACACAAAACATAATTTTTTGTAACGTTCTTATTTAATCAGTTGTTTTCTGTTACAGCAGCAGCCTGAAATTGGGCACTTTTTTGCATGAATTATTAATATTTCCAAAGCATTTAACCTTCGACCCATACCTACAAATGCATATTAAAATTGTTACATATGCACGCAAAACCTTTAAGTTATATGGATATACAGGGTGTCCGGAAAATACGTGTACAACGGAAGACCACAAGTTCCTTGGCCCAAAATATGATTACTTAACTCAACTTACCTATATACAAAGTTGCTTAGTTTAGCCGCTAGAGGGCTTTAAAAGTTTTTAAATATATTTAACCCGCTGTATAATCACTACCAATTTTTTTTCTGAATAGTTAGGTACTTTAATTTAGAAGCTATTTCCTCTCTTACAAAATTTTATTTGGGTGAACGATTTAGCCATAAAAATATTTTCTAAATCCCTATAAGCCTAGTGTTACGTTACAATTACTGATACAGGCTTATAGGGATTTAGAAAATATTTTTTGTGGCTAAACCGTCTACCGAAATAAATTTTTGGAAGAGAGGAAATAGCTTCTAAATTAAAGTAGTTATCCACAAAAAACCATTGGTAGTGATTATACAGGGGGTTGAAGACACTAACAGAGGAAACCGAAGAGGAATAAGCTGGGGCCTAACAAAAACTTTAGAAGATTTGGAATACGCGGACGACGTATGCCTGCTCACACCTACATTACCGCACATGCAGATAAAAGTAGATAAGTTGAAAATCGAATCCGAAAAAATAGGGCTAAAAATAAAAATAAAAAAAAAAACAAACTCATGAAGGTTAACCCAACTAACACAAATAATATATACATTGACGAAGAAAAATTAGAAGAAACTGAAGAATTTCTGTACCTAGATACTGTGTTGAGTCACGACGGCAGCTCAGAAAAGGACATAGAGCAACAGATCAACAAAGCAAGAGGAGTCTTCTCGAGGTTGGATTCAGTGTGGAGTGGTCAACATATAAGTGTGTAAAATAAAAAAAAACTATTTAACAGTACAATAAAAGTAGTGTTACTCTACGGCTGCGAAACGTGGTGCATAAAAAATACAGACTTTTATAAACCGATGCCTACGACTCATCCTAAAAATATGGTGGCCGGAAACAATTACATACACTGAATTATAGAGAAGAACCAACCAGCAAGAAGTAAGTGTTGAAATAAAAAAGAGCTGGTTAGGACATACACTCAGTAAACAAAAGAGCACCCATGTCGAAGTGTCTTAGAATGGAACCTCCAAGGAAAAAGAGCCAAGGGAAGGCCACGACTAACATGGATACGAAATATAAGGGAGAAAATATAAATATCATTTGCCCAATTAAAAACAATAATAGGAAACAAACAAGAGTGGAGTGACTCTATGTCCCACGAGGGAATAATGGGAACCGTTATTATTATTATACAGGGGGTTCAAAAATATTGATGGATAATTTATTCTGACAAAATTTTTAAACACCCTGTAATTTTCGAAATTAGGGTTTATTCCACAAAAAGCTGTATTTTACTGGTACAAACGCATGGACAAAAAATGAATAAAATCTATCAAAGTTTTTTCGACTTACTTGAAAAAATTTAAAAAAATCTAATCAGTTTTGAAGACCTCTAGACTCTCATACTTTTAGAAATATCTTCCACCCCCAACGTTGCCGGATCTTGTACAAAAGAAAATTGCATGTTCACAACAATGACAAAGAAAACATGTGACTAATTTTAAGCTATCACCGAATACTGAATTTTGCCTTTCATCATGGATTTTCCATATAAAACCAAATTAGACAAAGTTAAGATCAGCATTACGCTTTTTAAATATTTGCAAAACTTTATAGTACTCTAAAATTTTTAAAACTGTGTAGCTACAGTTTTTCCTGCAAAAATCATAAATATTGATTTGAACATTGAACATTCTGCTTTCTTTAGAATAATTGTAAGCTAAAAAAATTTTTAAAAACGTTCCGAAGAAACTATCCGATGGCCATCTTATATTTGATAGAACTGTATTTGTTGTCTCTTCTTGTTCAATACGCTCGTTTCCCGGCAGCATAGATGTTGGGCAGTTTTTTACTATGTCCCTCCATGTCTGTCTATAGCGTTATGTGTGCATCCGTTCACTGAGAAACCGGTCAGCTTCTTTATCTGTCAATATACCGTGATGGAGAGCAACCCCTTGGTATTTTGCCTTCTACCGTACCTTGAACGATAAGTCTCTCAAGAGCATCATCACTTCGTTGCATGGTGTGCCCAAACCATTTGGTGGATTTTAGGATTGAGAGAACAAAACACTTCAAACGCATCGATACGACGTCGACACTATTTTAATGGTCTAGCTTTCTAAGGCATATGCCATTATGGGGAAGATAGTTCAAGTCATAAGTTAGTGGACTTCGATATTTCCCGATCTTTCTATGGGTACTGCTGGTTAGGCAAGTGTAATTCTGCGTCTGATTTCACCTACAGATTCAGCGGCACTATAGTTATTCGAGTACCAAGACATATTAGATTTTCTATCACCTCAGTCTCGTTGATTCTTCCGTTGTGCTAATTATCGTTTTCTCGGTCGATAATTAATATTTTGTACCCTGGCGCATTTATTTTACAGGGTTCCGATTGTTTTTCACCATGTATCAACTGTGTTTCGAGAAGCTGCGTAGCGCAGTTGGGAAAGCGCTAGGCTTGCATTCAGCAAGTTCTCGGGTCGAATCCCGAGGGGGCCGGAAATTTTCCGCAGCCTTGGCTATTGGAATCGGGCTCGGTGAGACCATTCACATTAACTGTACTCCATTCAGAACCACAGAGCTAAGAGATAGAGTAACAAGGTCAACACATCACGAACACACACCGCATGCAATGGTTGCTGCATAAGTGCAAAAGGCGCGCTCCAACTCTTTAACCCGAATCCGGGTCAAGTTGAGCATTGCACCTCCAGATGTAAGTGTATAAAGCACAAGCCTCTACACCGCAAGGTAAATGAGGTTACAGATAATACATACATCAATAATTGTGTTTCAATGTTTGTCAAATGCAATTTCCATTTGTCAACAGCTTACAGAATTATATCAAATATATTTCCCTTTTGTCAAAACAATTTTACAACGTATCAAATGCGTTTCTTTTTTTCAATCGAACTAATAGTATATCTTTTATTAGGATTAAAAGTGGAACTTTGTTTGACAATCAACTATGTTCGTACTTGCGAGGCGAAGCGCAGCGTAGGCGAGCTAACGCAAAAATTGCGAGTCAAATAGAGCTACTTTTATTCCGAATAATATACCGGGTGTCCGTTCTCAAAGTCGAACATAGGCGATTAACATTGTATTGAACGTTTTTGCCTTTTCCTGCTCGCCAGTTCAACGGTCAAGTAATGGTATCAATGGAAAGATAAAATTCTTACGCATCAAATGATACCAATAATAATATTCAAGATGCGGTTTTTATTTTAAAATACTAATTTAAAACTTGGGAATTTTTAAATATGCCATGCCTTGCTTTTCAAGTTCGATAGCATTTGTCAAAAAATTGGTAATTAGTTGGCATAAATCAGGTATTTTCTGTCAACTTGTGTTAAAATTATCTACAGAAAAATGAATTATTTCAATGAAAAACGAATAAATGCACTAATGTTAATTGCCTATGTTCGACTTTGAGAATAGACACCCGGTATACTATTTTTCCTGCAACCAAGAAATGTACAAAATATTCAAAATTATCTGCTTTTCAAGTTTGTCATTTAAAAGGCATTAGGATAACTGCATCTCGTAGCCAACCAAGTAGAGCCTACTTTTAGTTAATACGAAGTAAAATTACTTTTAATTTTAGAAACTGAAAGTGTTGCCTGTCGGCATATACTTTTTGTATCAGTAAGAGAAACAGCAACTTCAATGACAGATTGTGGTATTAAAAGAAATGACTTTGTTGCAGGAAAACTATTTTCATTTAAATAAATACTACACATGTAACTATTACAAACAATTGTGGTATACGTATATGGAATATTATTAAATACCTACATACCATAAATTCATTACGAATTTCACTTCTTTCTATACAATCACCCAAGTACGACTCCATATGTTGTACGTACTGGAGGCAATGTTCAGGGCTAATCTCGAAGGTTCTGTGAACAGACTAATACAACTGAACTTCATTTCTGGGTTGTGACCTCCTAATATAATTCTTCCACTGATTGAGTGACTTTTCTGTATGGTTTAAAAATGAACTGTACGCAGGAAGAAATACAGCATGGCGACCATGATTTTCAACGAGATTTAACACCACAGCACGTCTATGAAAAGGCACTATCCATCACAAAAAAAAACTTATTCGATACTATTGTTATACAGATCATCAATTAAGGTAACCAGATATTCCAAAAAGGGATTTGTATTGTAGGGTACATGTTGTATTTAAAATAATTACAACGAATTAAAATTCATCGCTGCTGCAATAGAACACTTCCGAATCTGAGATTTCCGTACATGCTTCTTCTACTGTTCTTCTTCTCCTTCCTCTTATTATTGGCCAGTGGCCTGTTTTTAATCACCAAGTGGTTCTATGAGCCCTCTTGACTCTGGTATTAACGTGGTAGCCGTAGCTGCGCTGGTGTATATCTAACAGATCTAACAGATCTACCAGAAAACGCTCTCGAGTTGCGCTCCAAATTCATCTATAAATATATTCTTTCTCTTTCGTGCATCATCCTGTTATACTGCATAGCATCCTCAAAAAGATTTTGTATCACTTCTGATCTTTCTTTCAAGTTATTCTTTTCATTGAATAGTGAAGCTCCTTCAGTGCACGGTTAATTGTCGCAATCGAAATTCACAAACTTGTCATTTAGTTAAAAGTGTTTGTCGAACGAAGTGTTAGTTAATATGCAATCTTGATAGATCACATGGCAAATATGTTCTGAAAAATTTCAGTATAGCGTCCCCACTGGGTTTGATGTTTGCCGCGCAAGCGCAGAAAAAAAACCCTAGAAACAGTGGTTTCCAAACTAATGATAGAACATTGTGTACTACGTACACACAAATCTTAAACTGCAGCTAACCTAAAATTATAGCTCTTGCGCATAAGGCCGAAGTGGTCTATGATACTGCATTTTAGCCGTTCGGAACTGGCCATTGCAAAATCGTACCTTTTACTAGTACTTTGCCAGTTCTGATCCGTTGAAACGACGGGTTGAGAGCCGCTTGCAGAACCATTGCGCTTGCGCAAAGACTGGGGACGCCATATTGAAGTTTAGCCATATGTTCTTTTTGAGCAACCGTTAACACTTGCCTTCGATGACCTGCTGATAGTTTATTTGTTTGCCCAGTTTGCAAACGTTTTGCATACATTTTTCTCACTGTATTGGGTTTCACGTTTCACGATTCATGGAATTAATAATTAACCCAGGCACCTCGTTGGTTATTTTGCTATTTCTGCTTTTTGCACGTTCCATGTTTGACGGATGTTGAAGGGAAACTCGATTGACACAAATGGAAATTGTTTTGATAAAAAGGAAAATTACTTGAGAAAAGGTAAAATATATTTGATAAATATGAATCTCATCGGTAACTGGGGAAACACAATTGATAAATGGTGAAAAGCAATTGCAAAAGCCTGTAAGTCTATATTCTTCCCTTGCCACTTTATTGTCCTCAAGAGCTCTACCATTTTTTCCTCGAAGGCTGACAGTAGTGTCGTGTCTGCGTCTTCCATTCTTCGTAGATGTTGAATAGGATTGGTCTGATTCCTTTTCCAATCTTAAAAGATCTTGTTACCTGGTCTTCCACTCTGACTTGGGCTTCGTTCTTGTTACATATGATATTTATAATATCAATTCCTAGTTGTCCGGCAGCTTTTATCATTTCTAATACAACTGTATCGACTCCAGGTAATTCACTACTTTTGATGGCTCTAACAGCAGCAGTGATTTCTGTTTTAAAAATGTCTGGTTCATGCTCTATGTTTTTTATATTGTCGGTATTAGTCTGGGCATTTATTTCGTCTTTCAAGAATTTTTTGCAATATGCGTCCAGATTTATAGGTTGGCTTCTTTCGTCGTCTAGGGTTGAGGTCTTAGGTTTGAACTCATCAGTAATTGTGCGTATTGTTAAACAGACTTTTTGTTTAATTTTTGTTCAAATAGGCTTCTACCTCGTTGTCCTCTTTTGTAGATACATCAATATTTATCTCTGCGGTATTCTCTTCTAACGAGTCTTCAGTAGTCATTGCAGGCTTCATTGTTATCTTGGTCCAAACCTTGGATTTTAACCTGTTTTCTTTTATTAATGATATAAGACTTGTATCCGATATCCATGGTTGGCGTTTGAAGTATGTGTTTGTGAGCTAGCAGAGGATATCACCTCATGTTTCATGTTCTCTACAATAAAGTATATTTTTTCAAGTAATGACGTTAAGTATCACTTAAAATAAAATTTGTGAAGGAGAAAGGTTAAGTTGTGGCCCCATAGGGAGAGGGACTTAAGTCTCCTGAGTGAATAAAACTCAGTCGAATCCCATGCTGTATACCATATTTTATTTATTACAACAACTAACTTTTAGTTATAACATTAATATCCTTTAACTTTCAATCAATGCATGCATGATTTTAATCCGTATAGAGTAACTTTATTCCCCATGGGTTAAAAAGTTACTTTAGCAATTAAAAACTAGAGATTCAGATCGTACTTAAGTGTGTGGAATACATGTTTACTTTATGCAAGATAAAGTAAGCGCAGCACCTCTTGAAAAAATGCCAAAATCAAATATTGATATAAAAATATAATTAAAAATACTTTTAACTGCAATAGTCATATTGTTTATCTGAAACATATCAAAGTAAATGATAAATATACTAACTAATTTTCCTGGGCGATATGGAAGTATTTATAAAATATTTCATGAATATTTGAGTTATCACTACCCAGTAGGACAACTTTAAACTAAGAACCAACTCAAAATTCGGCCTTTGAACTTGTTAGATAAGTTTGTAACAGTGGACATATTAGTACAGTCAAATTGATTTAAATTTTATAAATTTAATTTTAAAATCTTTTAAAGCAACTCATAAAACAACTGAGAAAGGGTTTCAATTTACTTAAGAGATTTCCATGTCTGGAAGATGTAAATAATTACAACCTTCTTAACACAGATTAAGTTTTGCATTACGTAAACGTAGCACTTGTGTAGGGTTGGCTTAATTTAGCTCTGCGTCGAGATGACTTCATTTGGAGATTTACAGATTTACCAGTAAACAAAGTAGCATTTAGATTTTGCAAGAGAGAATTTTCGTGTCGGTTTGACCGCATGTTAATTTCGATAAGCGGCACATGATGCATTGCCGATCTTTCTTAATTTTTCTGATAGGTTTGCCAAACGTGTCCACAGGTTTCTAGCAATTTAAAATGCCCACCTTAGAGAGAAAGTGCGCGTATTGATCCTACAGATCACAAACCTTCCTTGTTAGGGTGGCAAAGATAGAGGACATGTTGGCTAAAATTGAACGAGGGGTAAAGGGCTCTGGAGCGCCGGGACGCTGGGGTAAGGGACGACTATTCAACAACTCTCAGCCTTGAAGCTTAATGGTTGTCGACACTGAGCAGTTATATGTCACGTCCAATCTCCGAGCAAATTATTTTCTGGCTCTTGACATTATTTTAAGGCTGTTTTAAGAGGAAAAATTGGGGAATTAAAAAAATATTTTCCCCCAAGGATTAATCTGATAAAAATTTTCATTTGACGAGCGAGCTGTCCTTGCATTTCGTTCAAAATGTCCAAGATTCTTTACATTATTGTGACATCTTGGGAATGTAAACTAAATTATAGAACTATAAAATTAATTTTAATTGGTTGTAGGCTTTAAAATCGTATTTAATGTTATAGAATAAAAGTACGACGAGGTGGTTCAGAATACAAAATTATTGTAATTTATTTTATTTATAGTTAAATTAATGCTTAAATTGATGGTAATATATAAATAGGAAAACCTAAATGACCGTTTTCATAAATAATTCCCAAATGAGGTATTACACAACAGAGAATACACTCCCGTTCATTAAAACATATTGCTCCAATTTTTGGCATAGTACGTAAATTACTATAAATAATTACACGCACTGATAAAACATGCAGCATTCGTCTAACCAACCAACATAATTACCGACACATTTCGCGCTCGAGTTATAAAAGCGCTAGAAAGTACTGCAAATGATATTTTCCATGAAGTCAAATTTTATGAAAACATAAATAACCATTTTTCTCTCTGCCAGTTTGATATTTTCTGGAGTTCCCATCATGTATCATGATGGAACACCATTTGCATTTTATTGGAACACTGAAGGGGGCTGAATTTCAAATATTGTTTGTTGTCTGAAAATGTAATATAAATTTTATATTTCCTTAAAGCTCATACGTAAAGATTATATGAATATCGCGTTCACTGATGTACAGCGTGTTCCGGAAAGAGCAAATGCAACTGCGGCCGACATAATGCGTGTTTGAAGAACTGCGCCATTGCCTAATCACTGATTAGATAATTAGGTTATCTACTGGGTTCATTTACTGTACAGCTAATGTACAGTAAAAATTTGTAAAAAATGTATTAATATAAATTAACCAAGTAGATGGAGTTACGAAAAAAATGCGATTACGGATATAGGTATTTATATGTTGTTAATTTTTATTGTCCTTAATATATTGTTTATATGTACCTAACTCATAAGTACTATAAACAATGCAATGAGCAGTGGCATTTTGTCTTAGTAGTCAGACATTTTTATTCAAATTCGTTAAGACAAACTAGAATGCTGTATTTTCATTCACTATTTTCTTGGAGCCGTTTTCAAAAAATAATTCAATTAAATTAATGTTCTTAAAAATTTTCCGTCATTTTGTCGATGTTGCTTACGGGGTAGAAGGTTAGTTCTTCAGACATTCATAGTCTACTTTTTCATCTTTTGTCGGAATCTGAAATCAAAATTTAAAAATTTCGAAAAACATACAAGCAACCATTTTGGACAGACAAAATTGACTGATTCACCTGGAATTGGCAAGTTTTAAATTGATAGATTAGTTAATTGTGAATGTGATCTATGTAATCTCACTTATACCGGTTTAGTTATCCATAGCCACCCTTTTGCAAAAAAAAACTATAATCGAATTGTATAAATACATATCTTGTTCGTTTCACTGTACTACTATCGCAGACATTTCTTGTTTAATTGTAGTATTATAAATAGTAACTCTTAAAAAAGGAATCATATTAATCATTCAAAATTTTTCTTTCGTTGATCAATCGTATAACACTTTACATTATTTTGGAGCCATTGCGAAAAGGTTCATAAATTAAAAATAATAGTTTTAACAATAAAAGCTATAAGTATTCCCCCAAAACAGAACTCAAAACAATTAGCTGCATTGCCGATAGTGTTTTTCACAATGGTTCTAGCAGCACTAAATCCACCAAATTGTAATTAAAATTTAAGTACAACTGTGTGTCTGTATATTTCCCTGTGTCATTTTAAAATTTTCTTTGATAGCTGGTAAAGAGTAAATTAAATATGCAAACTAATACTGATTCATATTTATCAACTTTTTGCAAACAAGAGATTCTTAAAAATTGTATGCTTGCCCGCATCTGCTCGAAATTTGTAATGTCGATTTTGCAGGTTTGGCAATAGCAGACAGAAACGACAAGCGCTATAAAAAGTGGAGTATGGAGACATTCGCTTTCTGCGCATAATCGAGTTGTAGTTAAAAAAGGATCGTTAGCGTTGTAGGGTGGCGCCACTCTACGCACATGGTAGTTGCTGGAAACCGAACAATTCAATGGGATTCCGTTGGGTGGCGCTAGCGTGCACGATGTAAATAACGTGCAGGGAAGACTCCTTTGTGAAATTCAAACTTCGGAGGGAGAATCTGTTATTGTTAGGGTCCAAGTATTTACGCCAATCCAGTGTTATGCATTAATAACAAATAATTTAAATGTTTTTATCGATCTTCAACAATCATTAACAATTAATAAAACAATTGCCATTGTACCATATAATCTCGATTTGGTTTTCTAGTTGAGTCAAAACAGTTAAATAATAAAATTGGTCATTAAACAAAATTTTAATATATCAAGCTCATATTTTGGCTTGGATATATAGAAGCATAACGTAAATATTAAAATTTTGTGTGCACGGGAATGAGACTAACGCCTTCAAATAATGCTAAATGGCGCATTGTTCTTTACTTCTGGGTCAGCAGCTAGCAGTTTTATTATATTATATTTTTCCAAGCTTTTCTTTGTTTAAGTAGATTGTTTCAAAATCCTGAATTTTAACAGTTAAAGTAATTTAGAAGTTTGCCAGTACTTAATATAGCATTCAAGAACTCTTGAAAGACTAGAAGCAATCAGTAATTAATTTTATATTAGTTTTTATTTAAAAACTAGTTGTTGTAAACTAATTAGCCTAAAGGACTGAATAGGGAAGAAACTGATGGTGATTATATCACAGACGATATAAATATTCGAAGATATATGCTATAATCAATTCATAGTTGAACATATTGCAAAACGATGTGTTCTATACCCAGCTTTAAGTATGCAAGGAAAATAAATCACTGCAAATTGACGCGAATATAGTGCAAGTCATGTTTGGCATACTAACAATTTTGAAACCTGTCAGTGTCACCTATTTTAAAATCGATTGACACGATCGGTTTTCCTGCTTCCATCGAACTTGTCTGAATTTAAAACTTAACAACCCGTTGAAATAATGTTTTCAGTACAATAATGAGAGTTTAGCAATTAGACACTAGATGAATAAATAGTCATTATAAATACAATTACCGGAGTACACTGATTTTGTAGGAAACAATAAATTAACTTACCCAATTATTCAATCGCAGTGCGATCACAAAACACCTTTCACATGGAGAAAACTGCACACCTGAAATACTGCGACCCATCTCTGGAAATCACCGACAGCAAACTGATCCCTGCAAACACCAGTGGTTCAAGCAATAAAAGGGATCATTTTGAATCAGTGTCAAGTGAACAAAATTTATAGCCCAGTCGCAACTGTTCTTTTCTAACGACTACCCTACTCTTACATAATAGTCTTCATAGTGCTTATACGGCCCATATTCTAATTCTACGTGTGGCTGCTTTAAGCTGCCCTAATAAATTTACACCTTTTTATCATCAGTACCCTAGTAGCACAGATTGTTGGGCCAACGTCGGGATATAGTTGGCATGGTTGGTAAATGGTTGGTAGATTTGCCAACTAATATCCTACGTTGGGCCAACATTGGTATAAAATGAAATATTTGTTGAATTTGTCAACAATAATCATATGTTGGCCCAGCGTTGGGATATCATCAGCGTGCTAGGAAGATAGTTGTTGCATTTAGTAACAATAACCGTGCGTTGGCCCAACTGTAATAATTTGTTGTGAATTTTAGTTATTTATAACAGGGAAGTTGAATGAGTGAATTCTGAAGTCAATTCATCAATTGGCAATTTATTAATTCCATCAGTAATTATGGCGAATTTTGGTATGATCATAAATAAATTTGTCTATTACGTTTATCAATCAGTTTTTGTACAACAGCTGACGCATGCCCCGTGAGGTTATTAATGACGTATTGCGCATTGCGCGTGCCAAGCAACCGCCACTCCGCTGTTCGTGGTTTCTGCCCTCTGCAACCTGCAACGCGCCCGGCGCCATTATCCATGCGAGCTTGCGTTATTTGTTCTTGTACTTGTGGGTCCTTTTCTTCCTACATATCCAAGATTTGGTAAGTAAAATTAACAATAATATGATCCTCATGTACTGTAACTTATTTATGTTTCGAAATAACCCACATTATGGATAAATAGAAAAAGGACGTGCAACCTAACCTAACAAATTAGATTTAACAATTTTGGCCGATATGAGTACTTATTTCTGTAAATCTTGTACTTTGTGATGAATCTTGTTTCTTATATATTCAATATTATAACTGTTTTTCCCAATTTTTAGAAGAATACACAAACATGTTTCACGTTGTGGAGTTCGAAGGAGGCCTGCTTGGACTAGTTCGAGATGATGAGTGGTTGACATCGAGGAACCAAGAAAGTTTTTGGCCTCCGTTTAAATTAACTTCACAATAAATGTTTGGTTAATGGAGATCCTGCATGTGAAACGTGGATGGTGTACGCTGTAAAGCCAATATTTTCTAGTACTGGTCAGTATACAAACGTTACACAGTAATCTTGCAGTTTTGGAATTTATATTAACACGTGTCTCAAAGTAGCACAAGTTAAAATAGATTGTTGCAATATTTCTTTCATACTGGATTGTTTTCTGTGCTCTTTATTTTCAGTATCGTTAATGAACCCATTAAAAATCTTAGTTTTGTCTGCAAGTAGTAAAGAAAATTTAAACAAATTTTTGTTGAGTTTGGTTAAAATAATAGCAGTTTTCAAGAAAAATCGAGAATACAAATTTGTTTTTACATACAAATAGATCTTTACCTCATATGTAATTTATAATGTTTATATCGTACCTGGAGGTATATTAATTGATAATAATTAATCTATTTTAAGGTATGTTATAACAAAATAACGCTCCAGGGAAATTATTTTTTTATAATGTTATTATGAAAAAGTAATAGTAATTTACGATTCAAGTAATGTTATCAAACTTTTTACATTGCGAGAGAATAGTTTGAATGAACGAGCGACGTTACGAACGAGTTCTTTAAAATGCTCGAGTAATGTAGAAAGCAGATAACGTTACATATATTGTAACACGGTTTATTTTATCCTAAAATTCTATTTTTTTTAAAAGGAAAAATTTTTATTAGTGACACTTACAACAGCGAGACTTATATCGGCTGTTGTGGTATCACTGGTAAGATGGTAACACTGTCAGGTTATGTTAAATTGGAGATTAGCAGGTTAAGTTTTGCGTCAGTCTGTGTCAAGTAACAAACAAAACCTAACCTACTAACATCGAATTTGACATAGATTGACAATACACGTCAGTACTGCCAACATGTGATTAAATGCTAATAAAGTATTGTATGTTATTTTTCTTAACGACACTAGTGTTGTTAAATGCATCTTAACGCAACTTGTTGCTAAGGAGTTATGCTTATAATCAGAAGTAATACTATAAGTACTTCGATATTATCGGGTTATATGTCGATAACTTGTTGCACAATAATAAAAGAGTGTCAGTTTGACAGGTTAAATAGTCCGACCGCGTCAGCGGGAGGATTATTCTGTCAAACTGACACGATTTGTTGTTGTGCAGGAAGTTTGAGACGTATAACATGTTCGAAGTACGCATTGTATTGGATTTGATTATTTTGTGAGTAAATTTTAATATTAGGAACAAATAAATATTTTATTGGCAGCTCGATTTGTTTGAATTAACCTAGCTGAAAGTCATCTCCATGAAAACAACATCAAGTTGACAAAAGTTATGTATTGCGTAGCCTAGTGAAGTTACTATAGTATAATAGATTTTGTATAATCGAAATTATACAAGATAACTTAACTAAATCCAGCCTTTTGATTGGTTGAAATCTCTACGAATAAAATAATCATAGTAACATAATAGGATAAAATAAACACTACTTGTTTTCATTGAAAATTACAAGCGATAACTAGGAAAATGTAATTCAAAATCACTTTGACTTGAATTAGATAAGAAAACCGGTATGACATACAATGTTGAAAGCATTATGAACTAAGTGCCGCGATTGTTGTACACACCTCGGGCCAAAGGCTCCTGGTTTGTACACTAACAATTTTGGGGGCTTATTTTGCTCATAATGCCCTTGATACTTTAAAACTATTAGCACCCCACACTACAACCTTAATTCTACTTTAAACTAGATAATGCAATAGCAATATAAAGTTTTAAAATGTATAAACCTTGCCTAAACTATAATAATTATATTTGTATTTTGAAGTGCGATTTATATTTGTAGCGGGTCAAATTTAAATGACGTGGATTTAATATTAATTTTGTCTTTGCATTTTAAAGCAAGAAAAACGCTAAAGGAGGCCGAAAGTGAATCAGAACTAGTTTCTGCATCGGAAGAAACGAAGGTGAGAAAAAGGAAGGCGAAGAGAAGAATTTTATACAGCAGTGATGATGAAATAAATAAAATAAAATAACATAAACCTTATTTTCTGAGGTTGATATACTTGGTGCTTTTTAATATTGCTGAAAATTATTCGTTTTTCAAATATATTATAACTTACTTGTTTTATACAAGATTTGTAAGTATTGTATTTATGTTTTCCTTTATGTATAATAAATGGCATTTTTATTTACACTTGTTTATTTGTCTTTTCATACCTACCGATTAATACAGAAAGCTGAGTTAGATTATTTGTTGGCTTTTGGTTGTTCAATTGTTGGATGCTGGTTGGGAATACTTTAATGTGTATAGTTGGCCCTCAGTTGGGAAATCGATGGTTGGGGTTTGACTGTAAAAGAGGACATTACATACCGTTGGCCAACTGTGGGACACTTCAATGAGCCAACGTTGGCCCAACCATTTTGTGCTACTAGGGAATAGTATCCTGTTGTCTATCAAATAAAGGGTTAAGTTAAATTGTTATATTCACCTGTTCTTAAAAGTGTAGAATACAGAAACACGTTGTAGAGGGTGTTTTTATGAGGCGGAGAGCTTTTCAAATAAAACACAGAAAAATGTTTTTAATATCAATGAAATTGGCTTTATTTGAAAGATAATTTTTTGGCATTACTGTTTGAATATGATTTCGGAGATGTGGCCGCCGCGGCTGGCGCGTACATGGCGTAATCTGGAATATAAATTTGAACAATTTGCAAACGTTGCTCCGGCGTGAGTCAAATTCATGGTGAATTGCCACACCAAACTAACCTCAAAACAATCAAGAACTATCAATTCGGCTGTCACAGAAAACAGCCAATTTAAAGTACTCCGCCTCTAAAAAAAAACATTTAACGAACGATTAATTTCAGGAAATGGATCTGTTAACCGGCCACTGCGTGCGATTTGACGTCATTAGATAATTTTCTTTGGGGTATGTAAAGTCGCATGTCTACGCCAATAAACAGGAAACAATTGAGCACTTGGAAGCCAACATTCGACACGTTAATGCCAAAATACAGCTTGATTTACTGCGAAGAGTGTGTGACAATTGGACCTCCAGATTACGCCATGTATGCGCCAGCCGCGGCCCGAAATCATATTCAAACAGTAATGCCAAAGAATTATCTTTCAAATAAAGCCAATTTCATGGATATTAAAAACATTTTTCTGTGTTTCATTTCAATTTAAAGTTCTCCGCCTCTAAAAAAACACCCTTTATATTACTACTCGTGTATGATTTTGAAGATCTTATTGTTTCCAGATTTCCCATTCTTAAATTTACAACTGTTCACTAATTTAACTTTGACACATGAACGCTACTGATATGATTGTATTATGCATATTATAATAAAAATTGTTCCACTACTAAGTTTATATTTCTTAACAACCAGTCATAAGATTGACAAAATTTTCAATAGCATCCCCTCCATATTCTCGGCATGTGAAAACAACTATATATATGATAAGAAAGAGTCGAAAATATGAAAAATGGAGACTCCAACTTAACATGGAAAAAATAAATACTGCAGGGGGTGAGCAAACGGACCTGAAAATTGTATATACAATATGTATGCAATTAACATAATTAATTATGATAGGAATTAGAATAATTTAAGCCTTTAAAATATTATGTTAAAAATATTAGAGAAATGTCATAATTTTGAATTTAAAATTGTAATCAAATAGCATTAGTCTTGATACTGCAATCATAGCAACCATTCACATTAAAAATAACAAAAGTAAGAAATAATGTAAAAGAGCAATGGGGGACCAGAAGGCAAGCTGGTGTGTGTGTGTGTGTGTTTTGGCTTCCCACAAAAGCAAAGCAAAAATAAAATATACGGTACCCCCACCCAAGAAAAGCGCCCTTCCGTGCTTTCCAAGAATACTTCGATACTCAGCATTACTTCGTTTCGCTAATACAATGAAATGCTATGAACCAGTTAATTATAAAAAAAACAAAAAAAAAACATTTTTTTTGCCGACGACCATAGCTCAAAAGTTGATGTTGCCTTCATTTTCGGAGGACCTATCGTATGAAAACCATCCAAGACTTCAGGAAGGTTCCTGGCGACCAGAATCGTGTACACATACGAACATACATCCCCCGCACAGCACGTTTAGGCACCCCCCAATACGGGGGATTGATCTAGTGGGCTGGGATCTTTACCAAAAGATCCGCACCGCCGAGACGGAGATTTGATATAGTGGGTTCATTAGTTGGTTGGCTCGAATTTTAGAGATATTTGACTCAGGGTGGTTTTCGATATGAGGGAATTTCAATACTTCGTACACTTCGTGTCGAAGTAAATATATAAACATTTTACAATTACGAAGCGTTTTTTCAGTGTTGTTGGTTGGGTTGCAAAGGCTTTGCATTCATTCCTTGCGCTTCACATTGACGAGTCATTAAGAGGGTTGCAAGCCAGGCTAGTCGATAATAAGGGGGCCCAGTCTTTAAGGGAGTTGATGATGGCCCGATAAAGATCCAAACATCCGAAAACAGCAGAAAATAAAAAGCACGTTTTCCTAAAAATCAGTGAATTCTTCGGTGGCGTCCTTTGTGCGTGTTTTGTTTTTAGTGGCGTTTTTTTTAAATTTACATTATATTACCTTGGCAATGCGATACCTAATAGCAGACGTAATTGTTTAAAATTGAGCCTACTGTGATTTGTTTTTGCATTATACATGTGAGGTTAGGTCACTATAACTTGACATTGAGAGATTTTACCTTCATTTTAAAAAATCGTACTAGGTTATTCCTCTAGTTAATAGGCAGCGCAGGAGAGGTCGTTATTGAAGTTTAATGCAATTAAGTTATCGTGTTGTTGTGTAACCAAGTCCTACGCAGTAATATTCCGGATCTTCATTTCGCACCAATCTCATTCGCCTTAGTATTATACACGTAAGCGTACGCGATTTAACTTTTCTTTACGAAGAAAACTGTTTTTAAAAAGTTACACTTTTTATTTACAGAAAATACGGAGCAGAGTTACAGCATTCGATACAGGTGCAAGCTACTACTGACTAAATTATTCCCACAGGGGCTTATAAATGAAAGATAACAGTCAGTATGCACTATTCTATCTAATCAAGCGGATGCAGTCCTATCTATAAAAGCACAGCAGAATAGATCACGTAATTCGCGTACGTTGTTTATTCGGATCTAAGAGGTGACCTAATTCGATCTTAATCATTCTTAAAACCCAGGACGTAAAGTTTGTACCGCCTTGGTGTTCGAGATACTTTTTTTTTTGTAAACGACAAGTAGCGATCTCCGTGTTGTTTCGGCCTATAGTTGGAATTTTTTTTGTTGGGGACACCATGTGGCTGTCCTTGTTGATCTGGTTGAAACTTTAATTAAGCAGAATTGGGGCAGTTTTAATCTTCCTCTCATGTATCAGCTCTCCTTAGGTACGATTAAGGGGTGTTACTTCATAGAGTTGTATGTAATCCCCTAATTTATTGAAGGTATCGCTTGAATTTCGAAGCAGAGAATAAAAATGTATCTCTACTTTATAAGACTATTTACTAACTTGTTTTTATATTTTTTTGGATCGTCGTCTTAACAACTTAACATAGGCACTGCGATCACAAAAATAAGGTAGAAAAGTGCATTGTCGAATTTATTAACCATTTTGTTTTGTGTGAGGCCATTTTGAAGGACCGCCTTGTGCGCTCTACCAAACTAGGTCAAACTAACGTAATTTTATGTTGTTTTTGTTTAACCTTGTACTGCTTCTGACACAATCATAAATGTTGATATAAATTTGCAATTCCCGTTGCATATGGGATTGTGCCTTATTTTGTCAGGCGACCAAAATATTTGTTTTATGTGTGTGTGCCGATATTGTACCATTAACAGTAGCCATTTCGATTTGTACCGATTAAGTAAACCATTTTGGGACCGAAATCTGGTTGTTTTTTTATTATTATTATCTTCAGGGCCCTTCGCATTTATATAGGTTTGTGATGTTACATTCTACTATTTGATTGAGTATTTACATTGTATATATTTATTGTGTCTGTTTTGCAAACTTTTAGCAGTTTTTAATTACTTTCTGGGTAATCTTCCAAAGAAATTACACATAAGGTACACTCGGGTGCAAAAGCCGGCCGCCAGCTCAGTCGTAGAAGGCGTGCAGCTCTTTAAGAAATTGATCGGTAAAACAACAAGAATTAAATGCCCAACGCGCCAACCAATTTTTGTAATAACAGCGAATGCAGCCCGGTGTTCCAGCGAGAATTTGTGAATTCAATACCTAAAGTACAAATACACTTCCTGAAAGAGAGCTCCAAATAAAATAAGTAACCATAACTAAATTCAAACCTGTTAGCTGGCATAAAGATCATATAATTCCAGAAAATATAACAGTACAAAAGTATACATAATTAACACAATAATTCGCACAAATCAGAATCGCAGGTTACTATAATTTAATAAATTACATACAAATAATACTCACAGTTTTACATACAATTCAGCAATAATACAACTGCACACATTAAAATGGCTGTCTAGCAGGCCGCTTGGCCAGCAGATGTTTTGGAGCTCGGTCACGGAGGAAACGCATACGCGGTTCCAAAGCGTTTGACCAATAAATTCGTACGGCCAGGGCTGGTGTCTCAGCGTTATCTGCACCGCGCCGGCGAAGTTAGCATGCCAAACCAGAAGAAAAACCTCCGTATCGGGTTCTTTCTTGTGCTCTAATTACGCGCCTGATCAAGAGGGAAGCGGCCCCGAAAGGTTCAACACTACGTCTGCTCGAAATCGTTTGCAGCGGTTGCCGTGGACACGAGGAACAATCAAATGCAGCACCTGCCTCAGAACGGCTTTTTGGCCCAAAATTTTGTTGGCTCTCTAGCAATCGAAACCGGGCGTTAAATGCCTGGCACTACTTGCTGTGTAGGGGAAACAGAAGTCCAACGATAACATACAGAACTACAGGGAGTCTTAGGGCGTCTAGAATACTTACCTGGATAAATCCAGGCCGTATGTGATGACTCGTGGTCGCATTCAGAATCCGCACAAAGCGTAGGAATAAGCTTCCTTCTCGTGAGTTTGGGGCATCAGAAACACGTAAACGTGAAGGCTTGCATTTCACCAACAACCAAAACTAACAGCAGCCTTAATAAAAATCCACCAAAGCTCTTCCAAAAATGCTAAAACACCCTGCTCCTAAAAGATAAATGCCTATCGAGATCGTCGCGGCCAGCGCGATCGCATATCGCGTGGAACGCGCGGGAAATACCATCGAATGCTAATTTGAACTGCGGCGTAAATGAAACGTAACAAAACGCCATTTATTTAAAATCAGAATAAATTGTGTCTCGGGTCCACAGACACCTGTACCGGCCCCTTCTCCTTCCATCTTTCAACGATCTGTGTACCATTGAAGAGATCCTCTTTTAAAGGAGGGCCTTTCTGAGCACCATATTTCCCGTTCCGGGATGATCACTCTAAAAAGTTGTTCCAAGTTGTATTTTATTGATATAAAATCCGAAACGGGGACTTTCTATACAGTGAGTAGAAACATTTATTTTTCTACTTACTCTATAGAAAGTCGGCTTTTGCGTAATAGTTTTAGGAAACAAAACTGTCAATTTCCAACGAGCGGGAGCCAGTTTTTATTGACTCCCGGCGGGAGCCAATTTTGTTTGCTCTCGCATTTGTGTTTATGTCACCATGGATATCACACCAAAGCTTTACAACGTTATGTTGATTTGGAAATTAGACAAAATGTTACTACAGAATTCTAGAGTCACTATAATGACTTCCAAAAGCAACGTTTTTTAAATTTCGAATATAGAACATGCGTTCGAAAAAAAATTATATATATATATATCACTGGAGCAAAGGTTCATTTTTTCCCTTGTGTGTTTAATGCCCTCCGTTAACGCGTCGGGCATTAAATTCACACGCGGGAGGAAATGAAGACCTTTGCTCCCTAGATATTTAAATAGCTATTGTCCTTGCAAGCGTGAGTGCATGGGACATTGCCTCTTTTTGTACTTAAGGTGTAGGGGCATTAGTACTAGCATGGTTTCCATAGCTGCAGTTGGACAGGTGTTTATAGCACCTGTTATAATCAGACAGGCGAGACGTTGTATCTTCTCTAGTTGTAGCCGAGTAATGGTTTCTTTGGTTTTTGGCCACCAGAATACCGATGCATAGGTGATTCTGGATGTTATTATAGCCTAATATGACCAATGTATTGTAGCAACCCGCAAAAAATTGCGTTTATAATTTTAACCTTATAGATTTTAAGTTGTCAGGAGGAAAAATAAATCAAAGCCGCCCCTGCATAAATTACATTTATTGCGAACGCAAAAGTTCATTTGGTAAGAATGAAAAGACTACATCGTTATAATCCAAGAAGCGGTTGAATTACATCCGGTGTTAATTAACCAAAAGCTTTCTCAGAATAAGGAAGTGCCGAATTGGCAAGTAGTGCAAAACCGCGTAGGATATGCAGAATTTGCAATCCCAGAGCGTGCGAGTTCTAATTCAAAAATGCTATCTTGCAAAACGGGAGAGTACGAAAGATATTCGTTTTTGTACCGAAAGAAAATTACGTTTTGAGGAATGCGAACTGGACAGGCAGTCTTCCCGGATCCCGCGAGATAATAAATTAATTACCGGCTAAAGCCGTTTTCGGGCGTACCGCGTCCGGCGCGACGCCGCGCGAAACGAGAATCAACCTAAGTAAAAATTGAAGTTATATTCAAATCGTTATGTGACTAGTGCATGTGACAAGCTACTCAAAATTCAAGAATTACCGACCAGGGGATCTAAAATCTAGCCGAACATATTTAAATTACCTAAGTCAATTCGGGCGTACCGCAAATTAAACAAAATTAACATTCACCCTCCAAGTTCTAGCAACGGCACCTGGACGAAGGTCAGTCTTTTATGGGTTTTATTTAACCAACTCAAAGCAGAGCTGCTATGTTTATTCTTCCCTTCCAAAGTAAATTGATGTCATAAAAATTAAGCATAATTTTGATCAACCGTTTTACGAAGCTACAGTTAATTAACCATTGATCAGATAAGAGTAAAATTAATTTGTACTTTATCCAAATTTTTAAGTTCTTTTAATATAAGTTATTTATTCTTTTGTGGGTGTTTTATTTAACCATAACTCGTAACTTAAACCCCTAAGTTACCTCACAGTGGTCAGAAGATGAGATTTCGACCCCTTAGGTCAATTAGTGATATACGGGTTTGAATCATCCCCTATATCACACAAACGTGGCAGCACGTAAAACTGGTAACTCGGGGGTGACAAAACAACCCCCTGGGTTATAAATGGTGGCAGCGGTGGGAATTGTGGTTTTAGACCCCAGTTTCATCCAGCAAGCTTACGGCATGCCAGAGTTGCTAATACTGACTTCTTTTGCAGTTTTGCAGTATGTGAGTTCCACGTCAACTTCTGGTCTAGTGTAACTCCTAGGTATTTAACTTCATTGCTGAAGTTAATGGTCGAACCGTTCTAGAGTGGGAGCTTTTAAATTTAGTTTCCTTCGTCTAGTAAAGCGAACAATAATTGTTTTGTTTGGATTTATGCTTAGGCTTTGTTCTTGACACCAACTCTGGATGGTATCAAGAACCATCTGTGTGACACCTACTACTAGGTCATCTGCATACCGTTGTGTTTCGAAGTAGTGTTGTGTGAGCAGGTTGTGGATATCGTCCACCACCAATAACCACAGTAGAGGCGATAATACTCCTCCTTGGAGGCAGCTTCTAGTGGCCGTTATGGTAGCTGTCTTTCCTTCCAGACTTGCGGTAATTTTCCGACTTTCGAGTATAGCTTTAATCCACTTGATAATTGGAGGATCGAATCCTTTTCTCATGGCAGCTCTTTCTGAGCCTTCGAAGGAGGTGTTAAAAGCTCCCTCAATATCCTCGAAGGCACAGAGAGCTATTTCTTTTGCCATGAAGGTCTTTTCCAGCCCATATACAAGACTGTGAAGAACTTTTACACCCGATTTTGCCTTTTGATAGCCATGCTGGTTGGAGCGAAGTGGTCGGTTTGGGAGAACTTCACTTCTTAGGTACTGTTCAAGTATCTTCTCTACTCCTTTTAGCAAGAATGATGTAAGATTTATGGGTCTATACGCCTTGGGATGGATGTTGACCAGACTTTTAGTTCTTGAGTGTGGACATTGTTTCCACTACCTCTGGAAATGGTTCGTCCGGTAATTGGGTATGAGAACCAGGGAAATGGATGCTTAGTAGTAGCGCCAACGTTTCTCTGATACTCTCAGTAAAGGTCCTAACAGCTAAGGGTTGACTTTTTCAGGGTGGCGTCTTAGAATTTCACCATTTTGATTATCCTGAAACAGGGCCGGACTTCACAAGTATCGTGGACCACCGCAAACTAACATGTGGTAAGTGAACCGGTGAGAGAGGGCCGAATTAGCCAATGAAGGCCTCTTATCTCAAGGCTAGAAAGTAAGTAAATTCAAATAATTTAGCCGGTATTGCTTTTAAGATTTTTCTCATAAATGAAATTTCAAACTCATGTTCACCTGTATCCGGTATACCGGGTGTCCATTCTCAAAGTCGAACATAGGCAATTAACATTAGTGCATTTATTCGTTTTTCATTGCAATAATTCATTTTTCTGTAGATAATTTTAACACAAGTTGACAGAAAATACCTGATTTACGCCAACTAATTACCATTTTTTTGACAAATGCTATCGAACTTGAAAAGCAAGGCATGGCATATTTAAAAATTCCCAAGTTTTAAATTAGTATTTTAAAATACAAACCGCATCTTGAATATTATTATTGGTATCATTTGATGCGTAATAATTTAATCTTTCCATTGATACCATTACTTTCCCTGTAAGCTAAAGCCTGCACAAAATTCGAAACACACTTAAATTTAGGCGGAAAAATATGACAGTTTTATATACACACGGGGTCGCAACTTAGAAGACAGAGCTTAAATTGTTTCTTAAGTTCAAACACACATATCTGAAAAACAAGAAAGCTCATTAAAAGGGCTTTTCAAAAATACAAAAATATACAAGGCGTTTCACTTGAAAACGTTCTAAATCATTAAATTTGCAAATGTTGAGCACCCTATATAGCATTAATACCCAGATCCACCATTTTACACTTGGAAGGTAATTCAAAACTATTAAGCTACACAAATATAGCGCATTCTATTTTAAAAGAAGTAAGTTTTATTCGCCAAACTTTTTTGAGACACCCTGTATAATAAAAACTATTTTAGTAATGTGCAGCACCTTTGTGCCTTCAACTTTTATATTACACAATATTCATGCAACTCTCATAGTTTTAGAAATATCTTCCACTCCCGCTTCGTTGCCGGATCCTGTATATCCTAAACTCAACCGTTAACGAGTTATTCTTCATTTTATAATTTTTCGGGCCAACATCATCTAGCCCATGAATGCTATGTGTATTCCATAATAATTAAACGTTATTATTAACACACATTAATATTGTTTTCAGTGTTAACTGTCATATTATTAAATAGTTAAATAGTTACAATTGTATTAAAAAGTTTGTTGACATCCCTAATTACACTGCCGCCTTTATTTTCGAACGCGGAATATGCAGATATCGTGTATGTGTATGGGTTGTGTGATGACAATGCTTTAGCGGCGCAAGAAGAACACAGAAGAAGGTATTCTAACAAAAGATTGCCTACACGTGAAGTTTTCACTAATTCATACCGGTAGTTAAGAAAACAAGGGGCATTCCAACCAAGACATGAGGATGGCCAAGGTATTGTTCGTATACCCGAAAACAATGAGGAGCAAATTGTTAATTTATTAGAAGAAGAAACGACATTAAGTACTGGAATATTCAGAAATCAGGTTTATTATGCACAAATAAGTACTCAGGCGAATCCCAGCGATTCCAAGTCCAAGAGTTTAAAAAATCGTACGTTAACACGCCAACACCTGTGGTAGTGGTTAACCCCTAACTAGGGAACTCTTTCTCACATTTGACAGGCAAGGCTAGTCACCTACCCGGATAAGGGCAAAGAGGGCTCATAGAAGAACTTTGTGCTTAAAATAGGCCACTGACCTATAATAAAAAGAGGAAGAAGAAGAAGCACACCATTATCTTACTATAACCCAGTGTTTTATCACTCATTAGTTTGGAGAACAATAAGAAGGGAGCGATTCCATCCATACAATTATCAAAAAGTCCAAGCTCAGGACAATGAAGCAAAAGCTCGTTTAAGACTTTTCATCTGGATTTCGACGTACGAAGATATTCTACCTAATATTTTGTGGACTGACAAAGCCTGCTTTGTGAGAGACGGAATTACGGAGCCGGACATTTGGCGCGGCCGTTTGAGCGCGAAGACACTTGGGCGCAGGGCAACTTGGGCGCGAGACATTTTGGCCCCAGTAAATTAATTAAAGTATATTAGTATTAGCTAGCTTTACTATTATTAGGTCTGAAAATGTATTCTAAATAACGAAAATTACCTAAAGCACGTCCAAGGAGGTGGCGGGCGGCAAAAATTTAGTATACAAATATTAATTGTCGAAAATTTTATTAATACAAGTAGGTTCGACGTTAACAAGTTACAAATTTTAACTTTCCGGTAAATACTAACAAATCTTTTGCTGAGATTTATTACATTAAAATAATAAGTAACAAACAATAAATAAATAGAGATTGGGTACAAACAGAGCTATCGATGAACCATCCAATCATGTGAAGATTCGACAGCCTGAAAACTGTCCAGCGAGGGAGAGAAGTTGCTTATGAACAGTTACTTGCGGAAAATGAGCCCACTCAAAAAAAAATCCAGGCTGATAGAAGAATAAAATAATTGGCTGAAGATTATAATAATCAATATAATTATGTAGACGGCGCAAACAATAGGAACATTGTAGAATGAATGCGTAGATTTATAAACTCAGGTGCAAAAAAAAAACGGTCCACCTAGTATTTAATAATTAATTAACCCATTTGGTAGTATATGAGCATATATAATGAGTGCAAACGATGAAGTGTAGCTTTTCTCTGTATTCTACTTCAATTCATCCGCCTACTTTGTTTATTGGAGCTTTTGTTTTCTTTTATTGATCTTCTAGAATTTTGGAAACAACTGCTCTCTATTTGTCAAAGCATATCAAAGTGTTTAATTTGTACAAAGTGCTCTAGTTTGTTGTAGAGTTATTGTTTGTTGTCTTTAGTTATCAACTTTTGAGTTAACTATGCCTTTAAACCGCGAAGATTGGTTGCTCGCAGACCAGCTCACGGCCCAAAATTATTCTCTCATCACCGAGTAGCCAGATTACAATTTGCTCGTGACCACTCAGATTGGGATTTAAAGCAATGGGGCACTGTTCTGTTAACAGATGACTAGCAGTCCAGTGAGACAAATGTCTCATTTAACGCGCCTTCAAACCTCGATCGGTTAGGCAACCACCCAGACCTGGAAGGTGTCAAAGTGGTTGCCTAACCGATCGAGGATTTAAGGCGCAGAGGGTCGCAGCTACGTTTGGCGGCCGAACCAGTTTTTATTTAATACTCGTTCTATTTGAAAAACGGTCTTTTTGTGATTTCTCGAAAACCGGAAGTGTCACGTGACTGAAATTTGGTTCCTGACCTGACATGACCATTCCAAACATATAACTTTAATAACTTTTTTCTCTATCTCTTACGGTTTGGCTGCTGAAACAGCGTCCCGGACAAAACAGCGTCCCGGACAAAACAGCGTCCCAGACAGACACGTCTATTAGATAAAGGATTCCCGATTCAGCTTATATGCACCATATAGAAGGGAACGAGTATGGCGACGAATGGGTGAGTGATTTGCGGAGTGTACTCTCACCCCAAGGGTTAGTTTTGGAGGAGGATCGGTTATGGTGTGGGCAGGAATTTCGATGGAGGCTCATAAAGAAACTTGTCTTTATTGAAAGAGAATCTCTGACGGCAGAACGGTACATATTAGAAGTTTTAGCAGATCATGTTGTTCTATTTGCACCATTTACTGGTAACAAGTTCATCCTCATGCAGGATAATGGAGACTGCACGTAGCAAAATGTGTTACTGAATACTTGGACGAAGTTGGAATAACTCGTATGAATTGGCCAGCATATTCACCTGATATGAATCCCATATAACATTTATGGGACATACTGGGGAGACGTGTCAGAAGTCGAATAGCGGCACCAGCCTCCTTAAATGAGCTAGGTGTAACACTTTTAGAAGAATGGGAAAATATTCCACAAGAGGTAATCGAGCAGCTGATTGGTTCAATGGGACGGCATATACAGGCTTTAATAAGAGCTAGAGGAGGCAACACAAGGTATTGAAAGAACATCACGGTTAGATTTTGTGAGTCATAATGTTTTATTGATTTTTGTTTCATTCCATTATTTTGCAAGTGTAACCTTTAAATATTGTTATCGTTAATAATGTGAAATAAATAAACAGAAATGTTTCATATTTCGCTTACCTTGGTTCTCTACATTCCTTTTTATGAATTTAACTAAAACATTGACTCTAGATAGCGCAGAAGTAATGCAATAACAAAAATTGTAGAAAATATTAGGTGGACCGTTTTTTTTGCACCTGAGTTTATTTGTATATATTTTACTTTAAGAATAATATGTATTATAATGGTAAAAATCTGGTGTGATACACTCACATAACTTCCTTTTACAGTGATCTTATAATTAGACAAAAATAGATTTTAAATTTCTAAGCATTTGTTAAAATTTTTCAAAAATTGCAAATACTACAAAAATGGTACCAAATAGAGAGTTAGTTGAAGAAAAAATTTTTTCTAGAATTTTAAGCAGAATTCAAAATGTAATAATATATCGGGTGTTGTATTTTAAAATAGGAGTTAATAAAAAAATAGGAACAAAAAACAAAAGAAACCCATTTTAGAAGTATTCAACTGGAAAATTACCTCACTCACAACAATACACATTAAAAATGTAATAAAAATATAAAGTTTGAAAAAAATCGTTATAGCCGTTTTCGAAAAAATCGAAAAAAACTGAAAAATTACAAGAGTAAACACCTACTTTCGCACATGCGATTTTCTTCAAAGCTTGCTGTCCCAAATACATAGTACACGAAACTTATACATGAAGTTTCACCATCATACCTCTTTTCGTTTTTGAGATATTCCGTTCACAGACAGACAGACACACAGACACCAGACAGACACACAGACACACAGACAGACCAATAAAAAAAATGTTTTTTGGGATCAGGGGCTCTAAAACGTGAAGATCTGTTGAAAACTCAATTTCGAATTTTTGGGATGAATCCAATACTTCCTTTATCGTAAAAGGAAGTAAAAAGAAATAAAGACATTTTTAGTTAAAGAATTATCTACATTGGTTTATTGATGTAAAAAATATATTTAATTTTCAATTGCCCGATTTGGTTGAACCGCACCTCGTTTCGGCACGAAACTTAAGACATGCCCGACTTGAAGGTTAAGCCAGCTGAAAGGCAACGATATGAACAGGGCTCCATAGAGTTGCAAGAAATTGGTCAACGATTTGTTCGCAGTTGCGCAAGCGCCGCGGTTCAAATCCCTCCGTTAATGATTTTTTTTATTTGAAAATTTTTTGCTCCTAACTTAATTTCATTTTTAAAATTAGTTAGTGTCACAATGCCGATGAAGGAAGTTCTGGGTAAAACCTTTTACAGATTTTTCGATTTGTATTCGCGTTACCAGTAATAGATACTAAGGTGTCACCTACGAAATCACAGTTGGCGTATATCACATTTCTTGTTTTTGCCGCTTTAGTTACATCGGACAGACTGGTCGTTCTATTGATCTAAGACTTCAAGAACATAAAATCGATTGCAAACACAAATGCATTACAAAATCAGCTGGTGCTGAGCATACTTTTACAAATGGACTTCTGTCACTCACGGTCTAGAGCATTACAACCACCGATCGTCAGCGGGTCAAAGTGCGTTCTGCACGGCTGGCACAGAGGACTATAAATACATAAATACAGCTCTTAGATCAACTTTGACTCTGATAATGCAAGCTTCAATACCTTGCGAAATGTTAGTCTATATCAGTGCAAAAACAGTAAAGTATCCTTGTTCTCAAGCTATTCTAATAACACGGACCAAATCATGGGTGGCTTGTAATAGGTCACGAGCCACCAAAGAAAATAATCGTTACAAAAACCCTTCCTTGAGTTCACAAGGTGTTAGGCACATTAAACCAACAAATGCTGGGTGTTTATCTACAAAGACGACGCGGTCTAAGCCGAAATTTAATTCTAATATTGGCAATTTGTTTATCGTTGTTAACAATGAAATATTTCAACAAAAATATGCCATTAAAACAGTTAACGTTTCCATCTGTTCAATACTTCTACTTATAAAATGACTATCGTGCCGTTTTACACTCCCCTCTACAAATATCTGCTTAAATGCCAAAGATACTTGCTTCCTTTCTTCTATATACATATTTTTTAAAACGAAACGGTTCTGGAAATTTGTATTCAGTATTAAGTTAAAGCCAAGAAAAGCGACTTTATCTTGAAGGTTTTTGAAACAATAAAGTTGAAATGCAAATATTTTTAAATTCTGTTTAATTTTTCTAAAACAGTAAGTTAAGAAAATAATTAACGATAGAGCACATCCAACTAGCGTAATTTCTAAATTTACTTACCTCTCATAAGAAAAAATAATTCTAAAACAAGGTTTTACTTCTAAGCAGCAAATTAAAGAACACAGAAATTGCAATTTAGATATAAATTTGATGACATGGCAGTGGTAAAATCAGATGTACACCGTAATCACATCAAGTTAATAAATTATCCTAACACGAATAAATTGGTATTATTGAAAAATGCCGTTTTGTTCAAAATCAATTTGTAATTTAACGCAACCACTTACACGAGTCAGCAGCTTTAGTGAATTTACTCGTAGCGTGTTAAAATTTCTTAGAGAAATCGACGTTCAAAGGATCTGTGTTATTCGCAGTTATTACACATTAGCATAAGGTAACAAAGGTTATACGTGATTATTTGTGGTCGTCAGCTGGAAAACTGAGACGATAACAAAAGTTACGTAGCCGTGAATTATTTATGATGAAATCATGATGGTAGCTACTAATATACACCAGTTTCATTTCTGTACAATGTGTTTTTATTATATCTCTAATTATCTATACAGTGAGAATAATGTAAGAATTATGCAAAATTAGACATAGGACATTTACTTAATGTTACCATGGTGTTTGTAAACAAAATAACAACACAGTGACTATAAAAATTAATTGAAATTGGATTATTTCATTGTAATTTCAAAACCGACAATTGTTGCTAGCATGGGTAAATTGATTAATGCTAAAATAAAGTTGTTAATGTATAGTTTTACGTTATTCACACTGTATATTTAAAACGTGAAGCGTTTTCTTTCGACGTCTATGTTGAGACTTCCACCGGGCCGATTTCGATAATTATATAAAAGTTCTAAATTACAAATAACTGCTTAACTTTTAGAGAAAACCAAAATATTGTAGCGCGTAAGTAACGTAGCTTTGCAGCGCGTAGCAGTGGAACAAGTAAAACACCGCCTGCTATATTATGAGAAACGTCAAAGTACATGAACAGTGACAGCGAATTTTTAAGAAAATTTCAATCTTTTCTTTCGAAAAGTAGCGTGTATGAGTGAATCTTGACTGTACATCAGTTCATTATTAATGGAATGTACCTACACATCGCCCATTATCTTGCAAATTGGAAATGGAGATTATCACACGATTACAGGTGAAAAGGATAAAATTAAAATACCATCTCAACTAATTACTAAAGAGGGCATTATTACAGAAATATTTGGTTAACTCTTGAGACCATCCTTGTAACTCAAAATTCTCTTTTTTAGATCCAAAAAATTAACATTGCGATAAAATTAACCACAAAATTATATATCTCAAAAACAAATATTTGAGTGTGATTACAATTGCAAATAGTGACGACATTTTACAATTTTCTACGGAATTTCTAGATTCGTTAAATTTCAATGGAATACCTCCACATTGCTTAGTACTAAAAATAGCGGCAATTGTTATTCTCTTGAAAAACTTAAATGTGTACTGGTTTAATAAATGGGACAAGATTAATGGTACGCAATTTATACGAAAACTGTTTAGATTTGAAAGTCTTAAATTGGCAAGCTGCAGGCAGAAGAGTATTATTACCGAGTATTGATAAAACACCTTCTGATATTACATTATCGTTTTGCTTTCGGAGAAGATAGTTTCCTGTACGCCTAGCATTTGCGATGACAATTAATCAATCGCAAGGACAAGCTCTAGATAAAGTAGAAATCTATTTGCCACAACCAGCATTTAGCCATGGTCAATAATTATATGTCATGTGTGCGTTGTTTTAAAAACTTAAAAATTAAAATTTTACCTAATGGATCACACGTTAAACATTGTCTACAAAGACGTTTTATAAGTTGCAAAATATTTTGCAATGGGTCGTTTTTTATTTACTGTGATTTTACCCGCTCGACAATAATATTTAAATGGCAGTTGCTCTCAAGACAAATACGTGTTATAACAGAAATTTTTCAACATGCAGTATCAGTACAATAAGAACATATTGTCTTGAATTTACATAAGGGTTCACCTGAGAGGATATTCCAAGGCCGAATAGTTTTCCAAACTTCTCTTGAAACTCGGCAACGAAAACCTATGTCAAGCCGTGACAGATATCGCCAACCTCACTAACACAATATATTCTGACATCAAGAACATAACAGCAAAACATGTGTCCTGGCTTCAAACGAGAGCGATTATAGAAATCAACAACACACACCTCGGACCCTTTCATTCGGAGGAAAAAATCTATCAGTCGATTAACACTGTGATAGATGCAGAGGACACAATACACTACCACGTTGAGTTTCTCCACACTCGACCCTCCCGGAATTCTTCCAAATCGCCTACATTTGAAAGTTAGAGCACAAACTCCCAAACTCGACTGCAAGTGAAAGCTCCGCATCGAAATGTTACTGAGGCCACAATTTGCATAAGTTTTGGAGAAGGGGAGATAGTCTTCGTTTATCGAACACCCCTTATTTTTTCAGACTATTCTTTTCAATTTAAGAGACTGCAATTTACCATCAAAACCTGCTTCGCCATGTCTATCAACAAGGTGCATGGACAGTCGGCTGAATCAGGCTGGGGTCGACTTGAGGGAAGACTATACAATAACGTCTACAAAGAAGTTTTTACC
This sequence comes from Agriotes lineatus, assembly GCA_940337035.1. NCBI lineage: Eukaryota > Metazoa > Arthropoda > Insecta > Coleoptera > Elateridae > Agriotes > Agriotes lineatus. The sequence goes on along the minus strand of CALNHX010003389.1, from coordinate 105,514 downwards.
CTCTATTCGACGGGATTGCATTTTACTTCACAGCTCGTTACATAATAGAATGCAGGGAAGGTAAAGATTTCTAATTTTCCATATTAGTTCTTTTTACAAATAGGGTCAAATCATTTTCAGGGTTTTTCGAAATTCATCCCTCCAAAGGAGCTAACTGTGATAGACCTGTTTTTCTAAAGATTTATAACAAGGAAACTACTATAGGTAGACATCTGAAATTCGACAAATTAGCTCGGTTTACAAATCAGATCAAGTAAATTTCAAGGTTTTACAAAATTCATCCCCGAAAGGGGTTAAGTGGGACAAATCTGTTTTTCTAAATATCGCCACAAAGAAACTACTACAGGTATAGGAAGTTCAAACTGACAATATTTTTTAGGGTTTTGAAGAATTCATCCTCGAAAGAAGTTAAATGAAACCAATCTATTTGTCAAAATATCGCCACGGGAAAACTACTACAGGCAGTAAGTTGAAATTCGGCATTTTAGATCGTTTTACTGATCGGAAATCATTTTTAGGGTTTTTCGAAATACATTCCCTCAAAGTGGTTAAATAGGCCAGAAGTGTTTTTCTAAAAATAGTCACAAAAAATCTATTGCAGGCCGGAAATTGAAATTTGGCATATTGGATCGTTTTCAAATTAGGTCAAATCAATTTCAGGCTTTTTTAGAAATATCTCCCGAAAGGGTTAAATGAGGTAGATGTGTTTTTCTAAAGATCGCCATAATACGGTAACTGCTGCAGGTAGAAAGTTGATTCGGCACAGTACTTCGTTTTACACATCGAATCAAGTCATTTTCATTCTTTCGAAATGTATCCTCTCAAAGGGATTAAATGAGGTAGGTGTATTTTTCTAAAGATCGTCACGAGATAGATACAGGTAGGAAGTTGAAATTCGGCATACTCGTTCGTTTTACAAATCATGTCAAACAGTTTTCAAAGTTTTGCAGAATGCATCTCCTCAAAAGAGTTAATGAGATAGAACTGTTTTCTAAAGATTGCCTTAACGAGCGAATTACTACAGACAGGAGGTTGACATTTGGCATATTAGATCGTCTTAGAAATAGGCCAAATCATTTTCAGGGAATTTTGGAATTCACCAGCAAAGGGTGTTACGGTGTAAATAGTCTCTTAGCGGTTGGTACTGCGTTAACAAACCTTTAGTGCCGATATTCGGTTCGCGCGCATCGAAATTCGTTAGGTTGGCGATTACTTTTTTTTTGGTGGTGCTCTGATTTTGCAAACTCATTGTGCTTCGGCCTCCGTCTAATTTTTATAGCGAAGCTAGCAGCTTGCACGGTTTTTCGCATTGTGTAATCTGATGGGGTGTTAGTCTGCTTTTGATTATTTGTGTGCCCCACGCCGTTTGGCGGAGTTTTGGTGTAGAAGCGAATTCTGGACATTTAAGCCCGCGCCAATTGGCAGAGTTAGTTGCAAACAAGCTTCTGCAAAAAAAATCCGTACACATGCCCAAATTCTTGGGGCGAGTTATGTTGAAGTTTTGCCCTCTCTCGCATGAAACGCATGTCGCTTATTTAAACGATTTTATAGCCGTTCCTACCCTACCAGCGGCAATCAAAATTCTCATTTTTAGCCCTGAATATGAAAAACAATATTGAGTGTGAATACAATTATATCACATAATGACAACATTTTATAATTTTCTATGAAATTTATAGATTCGTTAAATTGCAGTGGAATATATCCACATTGCTTAACACCAAAAATAAGATCAATAGATATTCCCTTGGACATTTTAAATGTGTTTACTGGCTTAATAGATGAGATAAGATTAATGGTAGGCAGAGCTGGGCAAATTACTTTTAAAAAGTAATTAATCACTAATTACTAATTACTGCTCAATGCAGTAATTTAATTACCAGAGATTCAATTAATCACAGGAATATTAATTCAATTGCCAATTACTTAGTAATTGTAATTGCACAACATCAATTACTTTTTCAATTACTTTCAATAAAAAATATTGTCATATACGTAGTTTTATTTAGTAGAACCTTCTTGCAAGTTGCAACTATCATTAGTGTTGTGTCGATTCGTAATCATAATCTAAAAATGCTTCATTTTCATGTTTTGTTAGCTATAGTAACCTACATACTCTTTCACTTTTGAAGGTTTTTTGATAATTAAATCTTGTAACTACATGCACCGTTCACCAAAACCAAAAGTTTTTAGTTTGTTTTGAAGTGAGATGTAAGTAAATAAAAAAAAATTCAAGGATAACAATTATACAGGGGGTCCCAAAAAAATGCGACACCGATTTGGCATTGATTCCTTAGGTTATAATAAACCGATTAAGCCTAATATACCTTAGTACAAAGTCTCTTCAGTAAGAAGGTGTAGGGACTTGAAAGTTCAAAGGTATATATTTTTTTTATATTAGTTTCCACATAGGTTATTACGATTGCGGATTTAGTTGCCGAGACCCGTAGGGCCAAAGCAAATAATTCATATTCTTATATGGGTATTTCGCCACTCTGCAAATTAAAATATTAAATAACGAAAATATTAACAACGAACGTTTCGAGGGACAATCTGCCCTCGTTATCAACGAATAACAATTAAAACTAACAAGAACTTATCTTTTTTTCACTGGAAGGAAAAACGACCAACCTCCAATGAATTTTCTGACATTGACGTTTGTTGATATCTGTACCTACTTGATCTCATCTTTAAGAATCGATAGCCAACTATTGTCTAAAAATATTGAGAAAGACGACACGCATTTTTCTTCGTTAAGTAAAATGTATGCCATATAAGAATATGAATTATGAATTCACGCCACAAAGAAGTTTCAGAGATTATCAAAGCAAATAAACCACATGAGGGATAAAAAGGAACTTCGAGTGCCGTGGGGTACATTGTTTTTTTAAATCGCGGAATTACAACATTTTAACCAACTTTTGTAGGTTATGTTGACGTCGGCTGACGTTTACCTATCGTCCAGCCGCCTACAAAAAGTCGTAAAACAATGGATTACTTTACTGCCCATTTCTCGTAGTTTATTTGACGATTTCGACGTTCTTCACTGCCAATTTAAAAAATTTTTTTTTAATATGAAGAAATGTCGAATTTCATTTTGGCTACATTTTGTAATTATATTAGAAAAAATAGCACGCTGAATATGTTATAAAAGTAATTTTCCATGTTCGTAATAAATTAATCCACTCGTTTTGCATCGCTCGGTCGTAAATTAAATGTTGAAAAAACTCTCACTTTTCTTAACTTGTAGAACAATGTACTATTAAATACGCCTAACATGAGGATGAATGACGAAAATATGTAATTTACCTAAGTATACAGGGTAGAGTATTGCATTTTTTAATTATTTGACAGCAAATTTCTATTTAGATTTTGTAGAACACTACGTGGTGATTCAATTGGCGCAACTTGAGTATTCTTTGTTGGCTCAGTTAGAAAATATTTTTTACCCTTATACAAGAAAGCAACATTTTTGTCGCCTGTTAGGGGTTTCCCGAAAGTATACGTTTGGTTCCCTGGTCGGTTTACAATGGCAGTGGGAGGGAATATAATACACTGACTACCGTTGCCATTAGAGACGGGAGGCAATGTGATTAATAATAAATCAACTAACCTCCTGGTTTTCATATTTCAATATTTTTGGATGCAGCTGAATACAAGAGATTGTCACATCATAAAATGTAAAAGTGTTGAATGTATAACTCTGGACTAAAACGTAATTTATTCCCTTGCATGATTACAATTGATTAGGTACTATTCTCGCTAACGCTGAAGAATTAAACCACATCCGCGGAAGGGAACGATACATTTTGCTTCCTAGTAATACAAATAACTATAAAAAATGTATTAGGTAACTTGAAATTTTAAAACAAAATATCAATTTGGTGTTGATCAGCGACTGTTGAAAGTTGACAGGTGACTGATAAATCTAGTTAAAAACCGCTGATTGAGGAATTTGTACAGCAGATACAAAAACAGCTACAAACTATGAAAACTAAGAATGTTTTATCTAACGAGATCGTATCAACAATAAAATATGTTACCATTCCAACTACTTAAACTTTTTGAAAACAAAAGACAGGTAAATTGATATAATTGAGGATACTTATTCTTTCACAAGTCCAAACACTAACATGTATCTATATTTTACAGATTGTTATAGTAAATGTCCCTTTGTCCTATATTTTAAACCAATGTTTCAGATGAAGCTAACAATAAATTAGCGAAACGTAACGAATATTTTTAAATAAAAATAATTTAATTAAGTGTAATGACAAAAACGACAAAATTTTTTACTTACGTTGTTAAAAAAATTTAAATTGGCTGATTTTATCTCTAAATCTGTATAATAGATGTTTTTTGTGAGGAAAGTAGAACCCTTTTTGGTAGTCTTATTTCCGATCCAGTGAACGTCTGTTTTATAATTTGACTTGAAAAAATAACCAACACGAACAAAATTTCAAACGAGCCGGTACTTCACACCATAAAAAAGTAAATTAAGCGTCCAGAATCCAAACGTAATCGGCGGCCAACAGGGCTTTATTTGTCGACTTTGCTAAGTATTGCAAAGACTGCGGTTTGGATTCGCAGCGATTAATAATGGCAAATACGTGACATAAACATCATTCCTTCTGAAGCGATGATAAGAGAATTTTCAGGCGCAAATCTGACGCATAGTATCCGCGATCAGATTACCGAGTTAAAAACAAACAATAAACCACTCTTAAAGTTCAATACCTTCGACAGAATTAAATTGATTCAATAATGTTAATATTCTAATATACCCTCCAAATTGTACGTAAAAACCCTAGAAAATTAGCTAATCACATTTTACAAAAGTTTGTCTTTGACAGTCTCTTCAGATCCCCTAGAATTAGAAACTTGTCCCCAAATCTGGCAACACTGTTCGTGAAGCGTCGTACAAAATGCGATAGTTGCTATTTTTGACTCGCCAGATAAATTAGGCTTGTATTGGTAGGGCAAAACCCTATTGTGGTTTGCTTAATATGTAACTTATCTTATTGTTTTGCGTTCTGGAGATTTGGCACCCAATCGAGGTCAGTAATTCAGTAATTGAAATACCACAAAGTAATTCAATTACCTCCAGTAATTTCAATTACCACAGGTAATTCAAATACTTGTAAAGTAATTTAAATACTTTAGAGTAATTTAATTACACAAAAGTAATTGAGTAATTGAATGTAGTAATTAATTACTTTAAAAAAGTAATTTTCAAGTACTTTTTAACAAAAATGGCAATTCCCAATTACAATTACCGCGTTTTGAAAAGTAATTCAATTTCAAGGAAAATACACAAAAAGGAATATAATTAGTAATTTAATTAAAAAGTTATTAATTACTGCCCAGCTCTGATGGTAGGAAATTTATTTGAGAACTCCTTAGATTTGGTAGTAAATGGACAAGCTACAAGCCAGGCAGAAGAATATTATTACCGCGTATAGATTAACACATTCTAATGTTGCACTACCTTTTTGCTTACGGAAAAGAATTTTTTCTGTGCTCCTGCCATTTGCCATGACAATTCATAAATCATAAGAACAAACTGTGGATAAAATGGGGAATATATCGTATTTTCCTCAACCAGCATTTAGAAATGGTGAAGTACCGGGTGGCCATAAATATCTGATATCACATTACCTTTGGAATCAACACCGCTTTATTGAAGTGATGAATCCAACTAAACTAAATGTCATTAATGTCATCACAACTAAAATTTCTATCTGTCAAAAATTATTACACATTGCAATAAATAATGAAGTTAGAACAGCAGATTTTTATAATCGAGTGGTAGGCTAAACTTCAGAATCTGGGGCACATTCCCCTCCTTTAATTTGTATTTTATTACATTTCATACCAATACTTATTATAACTGAAATACCTATGTATAATGCTAACCAACATTTATAAGTAGCTAATTCCATGGCTACCGGGATCTCAGATGTTTATGGCCACCCGGTATATGTACGAGTAGCCATATCAGGTGTGAGTAGTTCTAAAAACCTAAACATTTAAATGTTACCTAATGGATCCTGCCATACGTTACAAAGAAGTTTTGCAACTTGCAAAATATTTTGCAACGGGTCCACTAGTTTTGTTTTAGAAGCTGAAAGCTAAATTTAGATATTCAAAGTTAAATTTATAACAAATAATAAACTTGGGGTAATATAACTTTCTCACGCAAGTATTCTACTAGGTGAGTTTTTAAAAGCGTTACAAGGCGATATCTTGAAAACTGTTTAAAATATTTTGATGAAATTTTGGTGCAATTATATAGTCCAGTCGTTGAAGGTAAAAATATGCTATTACCTCAGAATTCTTTGAACCTTGACCGATTGACGTGAAATTTGGTGAGTGGTTAGGGAATGGCTCAAGGAGCAAAATAACCCCGGAAATGGATAGAGGGACAAATTCTAAGTAAAAAATTCTCTATATAATTTTTTCGATAGATCGATATTTTTTGATCTATTCGCGATTGAAAACTTAGATAAAAATGCATGTTTGTGGACGGTTTTTCGCGAATAAGTCAAAAACTTCGCGTTCTATCAAATAAGTTGCAATAACCAAAAATGAAGCTTAGAAAACAGTAAAGAGACTGGTTTTTTTATGAATGCTCTAGGTCTAAAATAATAGTATATTATACATCAAGGTAGCGAAGCGCAGTATAAGACGATTCGCTACCGTGGTGTATATACTATTTTTTGCACTACCAAACGGCTTAATACCTAAATTCCCAACAAATTTCGAAAATATTTTAACTGTCAACCTGACAATACAGCTCTTTAAAACGTCAAAATTAAAATAGTCATATTTGGTAACTTAGCAATTTATTAGTTACCACGGTGAAAATTGTTTATTTTACTTTCTCTCCCTTGGTGGAGAAAATCAACTTCACAACCTCAAAATAGGCCAATAACGGTGCGTTCTGAGACTAGTAGTGCAAAAAAGAAGTTATGGCTCGTTGAAGAAGATATTTTTTTCAACAACTTTGTTCGAAGTAATCAACGTTAATTAACGAAAAACCAATGCATTTTTCGGGGAAAACTTATAGAACATTTTTTGTAGTGATTGAAAAGACCTTTAAAATGAGTTCTGCTAAAAGTCGATTGCTTTATAACTAAGCGAGTTACTATGCAAAAATGGTGGGTCAGTCAAATTTTTGAAAAAAAATGAGCGCTAAAACCCAAGCCATTCCATCAGAATTGATATTAACCATTATCCCTTTACAAATTACTTTATTTTAGTATTACTCATGTAATCCAATAGTTTTTCGACATGCTCAGACTTTGCATATTCAAAAAGTAAAGGGTTGAAGGGCTCGGGAGGGGTGGTCCGCGCACTATAATGCAAACTTCTAACATTTATATCTCCGTTATTTTTTTTCCTACAGAAATAAAAAAAACTAAAATATTGGTTAAGAAAAAATCCACATTTTTGTATTATATTATTTTTTACCTTTTTTTCTTTAGTTTTAGGTATTTTCAAAATAAGGTATTTTTTAAGAAATTTGAAAAATACGTTTTCCATTTTCATCATATTTTTTTCGAAAAATACGCATTGTGACCCACCCAAACTTTTGGATTACATAAGTAATACTAAAATAAAGTAATTTGTAAAGGGATAATGGTCAATATCAATTCTAGTGGAATGGCTGGGGTTTTAGCGCTCATATTTTTTTTCAAAAATTCGGGTGGCCCCAGCGTTTTTGCATGGTAACTCGCTTAGTTATAATGCAATCGACTTTTAACAGTGCTCATTTTAAAGGTCTTTTCAATCACTACAAAACATGTTCTATAGTCTATACGTTTCTCCCGAAAAATGCATCGGTTTTTCGTTAATTTCGTTGATTACTTCGAACCAAGTCGAACCCAATCTCTTTCCTGTTTTCTAAGCTTCATTTTTGGTTATTACAACCTATTTGATAGAACGCGAAGTTTTCGACTTATTTGTGAAAAACCGTCCAAAAACATACATTTTTATCACGAAAAATTTAAGTTTTCAATCGCGAATAGATCGAAAAATATCCATCTATCGAAAAAACTAAACTATATAGAACATTTTTTACTTAGAATTTGTCCCTCTATCCATTTCCGGGTTATTTTGAGTGAACACATTTCCACCCCCGAGAAGAGGTGGCATCCACTCTCAGGGTAAAAGCGCACCTCGGCGCTATGTCACTTTTGCTCCTTGAGCCATCCCCTAACCACTCACCAAATTTCACGTCAATCGATCAAGGTTCAAAGAATTCGGAGCGGAAAACCTTCAACGACTGGACTAATAGGGAAATGGGGACATATTTAATAGTTATTTACCTAACAAGTTCGGGAAGTTAATTTTCCCGAATGAGCACTTTGTTTGCAGCACGACCGAAGGGAGTGCTGCATGTAGTGCGAATTCGGGAAAATTCTTCCCGAAAGAGGTAGGTACAATGTTTTTTGTAACGAATAACTCAAAATATTTGAAAAAGTTAAAAAAATATTATTTAGTGTTTTACAACTTTACTGAGTTGGCAGCACAAATTACTAAATTTTTATACGTATCCTAGCACCTGTTAGCTTTTGTTGACGTTTACAGCGCCCCTGGAACACACAATTGCCATAGTTTTTGTGGGAAAGTAAAAACACCCCGGTGCGGGAAAAGTCATTTTCGGCGCATCGGGAATGACCGAGAAATATGAATTTTGAAATCATGAGTGCAAAAACATATTTTTGATATTTAACCCCTCCCTTTGTTTTGAGGAATTTTAAATAGGATGATGTACTTTTGTTTATAAAATTCAAATATAGATACGTAAAAAACTATGTATTGTACAAATTCGTTTTTGCACTACTAGTCTCAGAACGCATCGTTATTGGTCTATTTTTAGGTCGTGAAGTTGATTTTCTCCACCAAGGGAGAGAAAGTAAAATAAACAATTTTCACCGTGGTAACTAATAAATTGCTAAGTTACCAAATATGACTATTTTAATTTTGACGTTTTAAAGAGCTGTATTGTCAGGTTGACAGTTAAAATATTTTCGAAATTTGTTGGGAATTTGGGTATTAAGCTGTTTGGTAGTGCAAAAAATAGTATATACACCACGGTAGCGAATCGTCTTATAGCCTTCGCGCTCAGGTTATAATACTGCGCTTCGCTACCTTGATGTATAATATACTATTTTGCACTACTAGTCTCAGAACGCACAGTTATTAGCTTATTTTTAGGTCGTGAAGTTGATTTTCTCCACCAAGGGAGAGAAAGTAAAATAAACAATTTTCACCCTGGTAACTAATAAATTACTAGGTTACCAAATATGACTATTTTAATTTTGACGTTTTAAAGAGCTGTATTGTCAGGTTGACAGTTAAAATATTTTCGAAATTTGTTGGAAATTTAGGTGTTAAGCCGTTTGGTAGTGCAAAAAATAGTATATACACCACGGTAGCGAATCCTCTTATAACCTTCGCGCTTTAGACACTTCGCGCTGCGCGCTCAGTATCTAATATGCGCTCAGGTTATAATACTGCGATTCGCTACCTTGATGTATAATATACTATTTTTGATTTGGTTATGGCTACGAATTTATGATTTATTAGGTTAAAAACAAAACAATATTTACCATTTAATTTCAACTTATTTATCGTCTGTCATGCTTGAGAATTTGTTCGAAATATCTCCCTTCAACTTCCAAACACTTTCCCATTCGTTTTCTAAATTAATTTTGTACCCGCTGTAACATTTCAGGCGCCACTGATAAGCAGGGAAAGCGGATTCGGCCAAGGGTAAATAAATAAAATGTACACATATAATCCGTTCACGACCTTTTTGGGACAGAGTTGGCTATGATTTTTTCTTTTCATGTTGGACTAACTGATTCGGTGATGTAGCGGATGCAACTTTTTTTTCTGTCAGTGTTAGTTCGACATTTTCTTGCCACCACATTGCCAGATTTATTATTTTAATATTCGTAAGAAAATAAATGATTTATCAAGTGGGTAAAAATAACTTTAATTTTTGTCAAAGGAAAAGTCAAAATGCCCAAAATAATTTTGTTACAACAAAAAATTTCCATTAAATGATGCTACTTCCAATTTAAAAAAGACAGACCAGATTTAAAATAACGCGAGTTGATGTGGAGACTAGAGAATTTGCTGTACGTTAAAAAATTAAATGTTGGAAAGGAAACACAATCCAGAGTAATAACGTATAATAATTTACTACTTACCTACTTATTACTATTTTAGTGTTGAAATGTTATGTGGCAGATGTGAAAATCAACATGAAGTAAAATCAGCAAGCCATCCATTTGACAAGATATTTACATTTTTCACATGTTAATTTCTATAAGACCAATATTGCTCAATTGCTCTACTAAATTTATTTGGCATCAGTTTGTGACATCGTTATCTTTCCATACCAGCAAGCATGCAGCAATCATGTAAAATAAAGTGGCATATTCATAGCATGTACACAATTCTTATCCAAATTGCAATAAACATTAATATTGAATGGTTTTCTTATGCATTAGTTCTAATTGTCGTTTCTTTCGTCAATTGTCAAAGCATTTCAATTTTTCATTCATATTCTAAACAGAGATCCGGTAACAATGTACCTATTCAGAAAATATAACCTTAAATTGAAAATAATCTAACCTAACACAAAAAGCGTCAATTTCCATTAGGGAGTCTAGTTGCCACAGAGGTACTGCGAACAATATTACTAGATGGTCATAGCCTCACCTGACCCAAAAAGATCGTGAACGGCATATATAAACCGTTCAATAGTTATTTTCCCGGTAGGTTGACATGGAATTTGGTTTTTATGTTTAATAAAATTAAAACTTTATGCATAAAACTTAACTGTTGGTTTAATTTTGGGCTTTGTACTGTTTTAGGTATCTGAAAGAACTATTAGAAATATTACTAGGCGGGACAGTTTTGAAATTAAACCTTTTGGCCCACGACCTAAAAATGATACATACTATAAAAATAGAAATAGGTGGAAGGAGGCAGTAATAGAACACATAGCAAGGAAAGGACTAGAAGACTGGAGAAATAAAATCATGAATAAGGGTCAATGAAGACAGATTGTTATGCAATGGGCCTAAAGTGACTTGTAAAAGCTTTATTTATTTATACTGAAAAATACATAAATTGTAATATTTAAAAGACGACTTTCATTATACCATTATGTCTACTCAACAAAGTATGAAACGTATTCAGAATCAGCAAGTTGTCTTTCAAGAAATTTACCTTAACCAATAATAAAAGTGGCACAAAATCCAAAACCAAATCTGGCAACCACGTTTTGTATATTAACATAAAATTATCATTTTGTATAAAATGGGCATAACCTAACTTTTGTTAATTACTGACATCATATTTACAGGGTGAAAATTATCACCCTAACATGGCCTCCTATCGGAAAAATAACTATTGAACGGTTTATACGTAGTTTTTACGTAGATTCGAATTTTGTAAACAAAAGTACTACATCATCAAATTTAAAATTTCAAAGTTACCCTCACCCCTCAAAACAGAGAGAGGGGGTAAATCACAAACTTATCTTTAAATATGTCCACCCATCTTCCTACTACTTCCCCAAAATTTCATCAAAATATTTTAAAGCATTTTTGAGATATCGCTTTGTGACACTTTAAAAAACTCACCTAGTAGGACAGGTAGGAAAGCGTAATATGAAAACCATAAATAATCAAATAGATTTCAGGCTTTCGGTTTTTATTTATGACACAACGTACACATTTTATTCTTTTACGACCCATCATTCTTTTTATAAGCATTAAGCTTGATAATGGTAAACGATTAAAAAATCAAAATTAGTTACAAAAAAGATAAGCTGGGTAGGTTCGTAATTGTTTTATGTAATAGAGTTAGATTGGTGTAGTTTGTTGCATTTGAAAAAAAAAATGTTTAGGCAATTAAAACAGGAATATAATCTTATCACTGAAAACTGAAATATACAAGGGATGTACGACGTCATAGATTTAATTTACTGATATTGAAATTTTATAAAAGAGCTTGATAACCAAACATTATAAACGGACCTGTGAAATGCTATTAAAATGTTTAAACAATTTCTCAGGTGAGATGTATTTAAAATTTCGATAAATTTTTTTGTATTTTGTATATTTCGTTTATTTCAAACGTATGTGTATTGTAATTTTACTTATGTAATCAAAATTAACTCTACTACTTTAATTACGATATTTTACTAGGTCTAGAAGCAGTATTGATCTAGTTCGACTAACGGGAACATAAGATATCTACAATTTACATAGCTTTGTATTTAAATTATGCCAATGTTCAAATGTCAATCTAACCAACCCATTAAAGGAAAATATTTTTAAAATATAACATTTTCAAATAAATACGAATACAATATTGCAACAGAATAAAATATATGCGAAAGAATCTATCCCTACTGGAGAAGCAACGAGTAAAAAATTGATTTTCAACTTGTAGTTTTCAGTCATCTCTGGAACTCGGATTTATTAAGTTGTGGTATTCCTATTAATAATTGGTGTTTTCGTATCCTACCGTCTCGTCCATCGTCGGATCTCAAATATCGATTTTTGGTTTCAGGTACCGTTTTCGCTTGTAACGAAATGCCATCCACTTGTGGGACCTTGGTTTTGTTTTTTGTGTTAAGTAACAATTTTCCTGTAACCTATTTTATTAATCTTTATTTCCTGATGTAAATAATACGAATTTGTCACTGTATCTTTCGGGGATAATTGTTTCGACTATCACGAGCATGGCCCTGGTGTCTGAGCAATTGATAATTATTTTCAAGCATCTATGTAATAACTTTCGCTAAATTTTAAATTTTAATTGTTAGTTATTGTTATAGTTGGCTGTTAGTTACAGCGGTAATTCCGAAGTTAGAACATTAATTGACAAACCAATTAATTCTAAGGCCCAGCTAAACATTCATTAACTCACAAAATTAATCAATCCTGCAAGAATGCTAGCTCCGGTTATTTGCAATCGGGACAGAGGGCTCCACGGCATTTTGTACTTGGGGATTAATCAGCTGTCGAATCACTCAAACGACGAAACGTGAAACAGCAATCTTTATCTGGAGGTAAGGCTTGGCCGCTCTGGCAGACAAGGCACTTACCTTTAGTGCGTCGCCTGAAATATCTGTCAATTCTGGTTTTGTTTTCTTTAGAACCTTTCCTGCAAGTAGCTTTACATACAAATGTAAGAAAGCACGCTAATAAAATTATTTAAATCATTTTATTGAGCACACACACACAGATTACATTAAAACCAGCAACCCTACAGATGAAAATGCAAAATTAATAGCACCCTAAGTGACGTCACTACATATACAGTCCAGCTCAGAAATTCTTGTTTACAGCAGCAAGCACCGATTTTATTATTCAACAAGCTGCAACTCGAAAGCTATATGAAAACTTTCTACTTTCTCGATAAGACTTCAAATTTATTTGATACATGCGTAATGACAAAAGTTCATCAATTATTAACGTCAGATTAAAAGTTTATTTAACACCATTCTAATTCAGCCTTTTTAAATGCGATGAAGCACTTTAGAACTAAGCACTGTATTACCTACAAATTAAATACAAAATTTGACCTACTGATCTGCTTGCAAATGTTAACTGCGTGAGAAACTGAGTAGTACCTGAAAATGGGAATATGGCCATCTCTGTAGGAAGTCCACGGCTAGTGGTTATGCTGGGAAAGCGGCTGGATGGCGATGAGTTGTCGTCGAAAGGGAATTGAAGTCGAGAGCAGTCAAAATTAACCTAGTGGCCTGAAGGTCGTTGGAATACATACAACAGCGGAGGACGACTCTTAATTACTTAAGATGTGATGACATTGGGAATAACACTCTAGTTAACAACAAAATCCCTTTACGTATGAGTATCTTTAAGTAAGAACACTGAAGAACTCCACCACGGTGGTTGTAAAACTTGAACTAACATAGCATAATTATGATCACATATTTTCGAAAACGACTATCTTTAGGTTAAAGCTTATCAATGGTAGGACATGTAGGTTGTATTGAAATATTATTTTATTTAAGAGTAATGTGTGCGAATAACTACAGTTTATATTACGAATCCTTGGGCAAATTATGATTTTATTGTATTCCTAAAATCAATTAAACGAATCTAGTTTGTCATTGCTGGTGCTAACTATTGAATAAAGTGGTAAACATTGATAAACTTTTACATTTTAGCAGGTACAGAAAACTGACACATTTTTGATGTAACACGCCCATACTTTAAAATGTAGATACTTATCTAGATGGCTGACGAGGGTATTTTCATCTAATTGAATGTGTAGATAAACAAAGTTATCACTTGCCTTGCAGCTACAACAACGATCACCTAGTAGTCTAAAGATATCAACTTTCAAAAAACATATGTCGTAATAGTAAATTTTGCAAGTTATTGCACCCTGTTGTAAAGGTTTATTATGCGAGAGATTAATCAATAAGAATAAAAAATGTAGTCCTAGCAAGACGGAGTAGTGGCTTAACACGTCGCTTGGTAGCTCCTTCGTTGGGCCATTAAATTATTATGAGAGATCTCGTATGCTTAGTATTATTATAAAGTAATTGCTCTGATGTTCAGCTAGCTTAGAATACATGAAACTTTTACTCTGATTCAGGATATGGATAGGAAATGTCAATATTTGCTAAAATAGGTAGGTGGTCTACAACTTGGTGCTGAAAATCACTTCAAACAATATGCACAAGAAACAATTTTTTTACACAAATAGACAAACACATATTGACCTCTTAAAACACCCATAAAACCATTAAAAAAAATCAGAATTAAAACCTAGAGTGAATGGCCATTCCTGAATATAACACTAATCTACCCGCGCTAGTTCTTAGTTAATTGCATTCCCAAATAAAATATTAGTATGGTAACTATATCTTATCGCTAAACAATAAAAAACCCGAATAACTGTCCTTTATTGGCGCAAATTAGCCGTCATGATTTCGTGCTTGAAAATCCGTTTCTCTACGCAGTATTTGTCTATCAATCGGATTTACTTCTTCTTGCTCTTTAGTATAGGCCACTGCCTGTTTTAACCACAAAGTGGTTCTATGAGCCCTCTTTGCCCTTAGGTGGCTAGCCATGCCCGTCGAGAGTGAGGAAGAGTTCCTTTTGTTAGGGGTTAACGGCTACTACAGATGTTAGCGTGGTAGCCTGGGAGAGTACGATTTTGTAAAATCTAGAGTCGCCGGGATTCGAACTCGGCCGCTCTCCTCCGAATTTATTTACTATCCCAAAATATTTAAGTGTGAAGCAGCAGCTTATCGCTCAAACTACATTTATTGCTTATATCAGATTACCTTAAATTGGGCCTAGAAACTTTGTGTATCGAATTGGGCTAACCCTGAATTATGCCACCCCTCGAATGGCTCGTATAAAAATTCTTCACGAATACTGCATTGGGAAAGTCCCTTGCTGCTAGTTGTTACCTGTCAGTCGGCTAACGTTACGGTACTTACAGGAACGTCTTGAAAAACCCTATGAAGGTGTCGCAATGCCGTATTTTCTCAGTATATGATTAAAATGGTGTCTACTTCAAGTGTAAATACTGGTTCTTGGCCCAAAAACACTATTGGCAGCAAATTGTATTTACTGTATGGGTTTAACCGCTTCTATTTATTTTGTCACCCGCAAAATTTACTGGGAGTACGTTACACACGCGCGACTTCAGGCTGAACCCGCTGGCGACTGGTTATGTTCCCCGACCATGCTTGAAGGATTCAGATGGGTCGCTGAGCAAGTCCACATTTAAGCGATCTACGTATTAAAACAGGACCGCACTCGCGCATTTTCAATTATGCTAGGTTATGATGATTAAATATAATTAAAAGAAAAAAAAATATAAAACAAACCGGCTATATACTGCTATAAAAACCACAAACTTAATATTGTAATGCAAATTTACTTTTCATGTGTGTAATCGTAATAAATACAGCACATAATTTGAGAGACCCTGTATGAATTTAATAAGCACAAACGACTGTTTCGGCTGATCTTGCACTACACAAATTAACTAAAGTTCAGGGTATGGTTTCTCAGGGTCTTTAAAGACTTACTTATGTGGTCCCGCCAAGGTGTGCCAGGGAAAATTATTTCTTATAAGTCAACAAATTTTATACCTTTGATGTAACTTGTAAACTTTTCGCGGACTGTAATAGCCACATCCCCTGGTCGTAGTTCAAAAGCGACGGCAAGAATGGCCGCTTATTGATGTTGACTTCTTGAACAAACTAGGAAAAACACTCTGCTGCAGGATCTTTTTAAAGAACTCGGGGTCGTAGACACTTTCTTTAAGGTTAACACTGTATTGCTGTAACTGGAACCGCATATCAGGATCGTTATCTTTAGGTACTATATTGACATTGCAGGTTGCAAATCTGTGTTAACTGTTGCTGTGTTGTTCATATAACATACATTTTTAACGATAACCTATTCCATATGGTAAATTAAATGTGGCATATAAAATGAAATCCAAACCCAGAGCTAAGGGTTATACAATATCAATCAAGGACTATATGTAAATGAAATTTCAGCCCAGTTCGATGTAGTTTGAGGAATTTTAAATCGTAAACTTTCTTATAAACGACATGCCATGAAAACCCTAAATTACATATTTTAAAGTTTTATTAATGCAAAATCTAATCAGAACTAACATATTATAACTAACTTATCCTAATTATGTGCAACTATTAACATTATTAACAAATAAGGTTTTTTTGATTGAATGTTTCGAATCACACAACCTCACTTATTTCCACTCTTCGAGTTCATGGTATTTTTTTAAATCAGAAACATGCGAGCTGTGAAGGTGTTTACGGCTCATCTTAATTCAGGTTACTGTATACACAAATTTACTGGGCAAGACCACTCCAAACTGCTCAAAAATGCAACTGTCGGAAGTAACGAATCCAACGTCGAAAAGTTTTAAATGATTATACCTAACTTTAATAGCTAGAATCTTACGAGTTGCGGTGAGTATTTTTGTTTATGCTAAAGTTATAGATAATTAGAGCTTTTTGTCAATAAAATAGTGAGCCTATTTTCCCGGTACCATGCAGAAATCATATCATCTCATATCATTTGATATGAAATCAAACGTAACGTGCCTATGTTGATCTCTATCCACGGCAATATGAAGTACTAAAATAAACAGCTCAGGCAAGGCGTTTCACGGCCAATAGGTTACACTCGGCTATGAATAATTTGCCTGTCTGTCGATTACGGCATAAATCAATCGTAATAACTAATATTTGTTACGGCTGGCAATGGACAATTCAGAACAACACTACAAGAGAAGGGCAAAAATAATGAACAGTTAAGAGTGGTTACATTCTAATCTCTTATGCAGCGTACATTTTACACTTTAATGTTACATATTGCTTTTCGCCTAGTGTTACATACATATGTTCTTACAATAACAACACAACGGTATTGTATTGCTAAGTATTAATGGACGCTTTGCTTCGATGTTTCTCTAGAATAAAAAAAAAATTTAAAATCATAAAACACTTGGTTTTAGAGTTACACATTTAGAAATGATCAATTCAATGATGAAGGTGGAAGATGCTACTATTACTCCAACTATCCACCATATAAACAATCCATGGAAATGCTTCATAGTAAGTACTATATTAACATCATCGTCTTGCGATTGCGAGGTACTGGCTTTAACAATATTTGGATACAGTTTGTCATAAAAACCACTTTCCATTAACCTATTACTGAGTAAGTTAAAGGTTTCGAGAAAATAATGACCTTTTCTGATTGATAGATTAATTTCTCTTGGTATTAAGCCAGTCTTATGCATTATTAAATCGACCATTGCCATTTCCTTTGGATAAACCTTTTTCATCATAACTTCCCCTTCGAAGCAGCTAGCATTTCTATGGTAAGCAACACTAATTATGCTGGCAGTCGTATTGAACGGTTTATAAATGATTGCTTTTTTAGTTAATTTTTTAAATATAGGATTGTGTACTTGACTCCAAAGAGTGTTGTTCACAATATAAGAGATTCTCAGCGGAAGATTCAATTCAGCAAACTCTTCCATTGAATTTATGCTGCGGTCATATCCGGGTTCGGTTAAAACGCTTATTAGTCGTCCTTGGAATATACTGCACAACTGCATGCAAAAAATGCAAAAAAATATTAAGAGTATACGCATGGAGTTTACGCTAGGCAAAATATTTGGAGAATTTTCAAAAAGAAATCCGGTCATCACCAATAAGCAGTACTGCATGTTTTTAAATGCGGTTAGTGCTACATTGCAATTTGCAATCATCCAGCAAGCTAAAGACGTTATAGTGAAGATTAAAGCAATAGCTCCCCATAATTCATTTTTGAAAACGGAAGCAATGACCTTAACGCTTGATATTCTGCTGGGCTTTGGAACGATCCAAGCCATTTGATCTTGGAGGACATAGTCGCTTAGATCATAATCCTTATAGTAATCAGTTTTTCTAACCATATTAGGCATAAACGATATGTCCTCACTCCGATTATAGAGAACAAGCTTTTCAACTTTGGTTTCTACTAAACTGGCAGTCGTATTTAATAATTTAGATATCAGGTGTAATATTTTCAGGGTTACGTCGTATTGGAGCTCCCCACTGGCAATTTCAGGGGTTTTCATTAGTTTAAGAACACATCCATCTAGTTTCGCGATGTGTTTATAGAAATGAACGGAAGTTTCTAGGTGACACTGACCCGCTGGTTTAATTATGACGTTTTTCGCACATTCACTTTCATTACTAAACGGATCTGCAGTGTAGATAGCAAAATATTCATTATTAGGTAATTGTGTAATTAGTATCGTATTCATTATATCAAGGCTCCAGAGAACTTCCACAATTTTGTCAAGATTATGACTTGTAGGAGCAATTATAAGAAATTTACCACGTGGGCTGTGGCTTTCGTGCCATATCTTCGAATTCTTAATTTTTACTAAAGTATTATTAAAAGAGTTACTATCTTTAATGAAAATTATGTAATTATTGTAATAAATTGGTAGTAAATTATCTAATGGCTTAAAAATCGTTACTACAATTTGTGGATTTATTATTGGGAACGGTATTAGGATATCGCTGTTATGGTCTAGAATAAATTGTAGAGTTTCACTAGTTGAAAATGCACTTCCAATGACGTTGAGAAGACATGTTTCTAATTGTGATTTAGTTTGTGACCATTCTATGAACTGATAACTATGAAAGAATGACAGCAGTATCATTACATAGTTCTTCATATTCTTGATATCTCTATTATTGACATCTAAAACTTCGTTGAAGTGCATATTTAAGGGCAATTAAATTCATGATTATCTTATTTCAAGATAAGTTATTGCATCTTTATTTTATTTTCATCGTACCTTATCTAGATCACAGCAGACAGACTTTTTGAATGTCGGAAGAATTCATTATTCTGCATCTCGAAGTCTTAGAGCGTACGCTGATTTCCAGAAATATTTATATCCTGGGGCAGAAAAAATGCAATTAGGTAATTATTATGACCAGAAATAAAAATAATTAACTACTTCTACTTTTTAATTTTGGTAATAGTACTGGAATAACTAATTCCTAAATTTTTCCTTGCGACTGCGGTAATTAGAAACATAACACGGGATGCAACACTGTAGGTGTTGGTTGATAAATGTGTTTCGCAAGGACTCGTCAAGTGCATTTTAAACACCTAATATTGAAATTTACGAGGAAAAGAGATAACATTTTCGCTTTCAAGACAGCTTAGGTCGTTTCTATTTAGTCTCCTGCCAAATCAACGCTAAAGCCTATCGATGTTTCAGTTCCTTATAGAAATTCTCACTTTGACTCTCTAACCACGAAGTAACTTCAATTTTTATACTACCATCGTCTTTGAAATAGGTTCTACTAGAGATTTGAATTTCCTGAACAGCAAGAAATCCAAGGGTGCGAGATCCAGGAATAGGCTGGATGTGGAAGGATTTATGCGACGACGAGTTGTCGTACTGTAGGAGCACTGCTTTTTGCCATCGTCCACGGCGTTTGATCTTGCTTTAGCCCTGTAACTTGGGTAGAACGTCACAGAAATATTGATGGTACAAATCCGAGAAAACCACAGACTGGGTTCGATTCCCGGTGGTTACACAAGGATTTTATAAACTGTACGCTCCTCGGCTCACACGCTAACACCAATGGTAGTCGTTAACCCCTAACGGGCAAGACTATCCTCCTACCTGGCTTAGGCAAAAATAGGGCACTGGCCTAATATAAGAGGAAAAAGAAGAAGTAAAACGCTTTGTAACAGATATCGATTTGGTAGTATGTTGCGATAGTTTTGGAAACTGTAAAAATTCAACACCGAAAAGTTATTAAATTCTTGATGAGGGAGGGTTGTTGCTTTACTGAGATAGCTAAAAAGTGGAAACAGTGTACCAGGATGATTTCTCATCAGAATTGAACATTCGTCGATGGGCAAATAAGTTCAATTGCGACAGAAACAGCCTAAATACGATGCAACGGCGCCAGATTGCGGCCACAGTGGCGAAATTAGTGGTGGAAGGTAGGCTGGAAGGTACTGTTAAAACGATGGCATCAAATTGTAAAAAATCACGAGAAATCGGTTGGATCGATATTGCGTCACTGTATATGAATAAGGCCTCACAGGTGTCTCGAATGTTGAGTTGATACCCTTGCACAAATAGAGTCGAGTAAACATTTGTCGTGAGCTTCTGGCACTTATTGATGAATATAATCATTAGTATGGACGAAACTTGGATCCGTCACTATGACCTTGTCACCAAACAAACCACATGGAATGGCATTTCGGGGCGTCTTGCTTATTGGCTTTCTTGACAATGGTCGTACCATGAATATTACTGCGACCTTTTAATCACACTGTGGGATCAAATTAAGATCAAATGCCGTGAACGACAGGGAAAAGGAGTGATTCTACAGCATGACAATTCGTCATCGCACAACTTCTTCCATGCCCAGTCTATTTCCGGATTTCGCATCCTCAAATTTCTTGCTTCTCAGGAAATTGAAATGTCACCTTTGTGGAACGAATTTCAGGGACGATAACAGCTTAAAACAGTTCTAAAAACTGGAGTATATAGAGCGATCGGCATAAATTTGAACACATGTAGAAAAACTTGTTATTAAACATTAATCAGAAAGTTTTATTTTTGATAAAAGTCCATGCATCTTCTCAAACTAAAAATGTACTCTCCATAATTTAAATATCTTCTTTTGTATCCGGGGAAGATTAGAAAATATGACCACAAAAAAGTTGGTTTTTTAGCACTAATCTTGATTAACGTAATTTTATGGTTGCTAGATGAGCGAAACTCAAGTTCGACACGTATCCGATATGTTAACTTTGTAGTATCTCATTTTCCATAATTATTTTTGGAGTAAGTGGTTGTGAATTCGAATTTCGCACCTACTTTTGTTTCTAAACTCGTACGAATAATACTTTTAAAAATTAAAAAAATTAGGGTACGTTATTCTTGAGGCATTTGCATATTTTCGAGCCGCACCCATACACGAAGGGAGATATTTAATTTTGAAAAGTACATTTTTAGTTTGAGAAGTTGCAGGCACTTTTATCGAGAATAAAAGGTCCTGATGAAAGGAAAATAGTTTTCAATACGTGTTCAAATTTATGCCGGTCACTGTATAAACACAATCGCACTAGCAAACGCTTTTTGGGCAAATATTTATCCAAATTTGAGGTGCTGCACTTCTTGTAAATTAATCACAATAGCTAATGTTCGCTACTCATTAAACTAATATAAATCATCTTCTACTGTGTTGGAGAGCCCCACATTTATTCTCATTATAACTTCGACTCCGAAGTTTTTTATTTTTTAAACGTAAGCAACACTCAAGCAATAATATTTTTTGTGGTTTCACAATAGAAAACAGTGTAATAAAACGTAAAGACTTTCAGTTTGTAGAAAGGTTCACAAACTTTTTACTTGACGTGATAGAATATGATCAAATGGGAGAATTACACATTCAAATATTTAAGAATATTGATTTGCCATTAGCATGCGACTTTGAACAACACCAAAGAATTTAAAAATGCTACAAAAGGGACTTAAATAGTAAATCTTAAAAAAGTTACTACTTCCACGACTAGTAATTATTTAAAATCAATGTTTCATAACGATTATCTCCCACATTTAGTAGTATCTCTTTAGCAAAACTTTTCCTAATCTATGTTTAGAGAAACGTTTTGACTAGCGGGACATCCTATACCAGGTAAGTTTTTTAAAGTGTTACAAGGCGATATCTCGAAAACGGTTTACAATATTTTCATGAAATTTTTGTGAGGTAATATGGAGATAGGGGGACATATAAAAACATATTTTTGACATTTACTTCTTTTTTGTGTTTTGAGGTGTGGGGAGTCACTTTGGAATTTTAAATAGAATGATGCACGTTTGTTTAGAAAATTCGAATCTACGTAAAAAACTACGTATATGTACAAAACATTTTTTGGTTTGCTCTTTCGGTTACGGAATTATGGTGACTAAATTTTAATAAAAATTTAAAATTAAATACATTTTATCAATAAATCAAGTTCACTTATTTCAAAATTAGAATTCGTTTCCATAGAAATGCGTTAGTTCCACCTAAGTAAGTTGAGAATTTTGACGTTTTAACGAAAATTTGACATTTTTTGAATTGTATAACCTAATAAATCATAATTCCGCGTAAACAAACGCGAATCAAATCTTTTGTAGACATACGTAGTTTGTTACGTAGATTGGAACTTTATAGACAAAAATACATCATTCTATTTAAAATTCTACAGTTACCCCCCCCCCCCCCCCCGTTCAAAACACAGATAGGAAGTAAATGTAAAAAATATGTTTAAATATGTCCCCCCATCTCCTTATTACCTCACAAAAGTTTCATGAAAATATTGTAAACGGTTTTCGAGAGATCGCCTTGTAACACTTTAAAAAACTCACCCGGTATAGTAGACGACCTGTATAAAACTTAAATAAAACTCATATTGTACCAATATAAAATATATTTAAAACTAGCGAAACAGACAGACGTTGTCCTGCTCGAACGTTGATTTGCCTGCTATTAGCGGGTTCAGCAAACCTTCGATATTTGAATTTCCAATTTTAAAAAAATATTAGGGGATACAATTTTGGGTTTATATGTTCTGATATGCGAGAAATCTTAAAAAAATTAAAAAATCCTAGAATCCGATTGCAACGCCACCTACCGGGTCTAAATGTAAATCTAAACCATCCAGGGACACACTCAAACACATACACAAAATTTCGTCAAAATCGGTCCAGCCGTTTCGGAGGAGTTCAGTGACATACACACGTACAGAAGAATTATATAAATATACTAGCGGACCCGACAGACGTTGTACTGCCCGCTGCTTGCTATTAGCGGACCCGACAGACGTCCTGCCCGCTGCCTGCTAGTAGCGGACCCGACAGACGTCCTGCCCGGTGCCTGCTAGTAGCGGACCCGACAGACGTCCTGCCCGGTGCCTGCTAGTAGCGGACCCGACAGACGTTGTCCTGCCCGCTGCCTGCTATTAGCGGGTTCAGCAAACTTTTTTTCGATTTTCGAATTTTCGATTTTTTTCATTTTAAAACATATTGGGGGTAGTGGGGGGGGGGGTGAAATTTTGGGGTAATATGTTCTGATATGCGAGAAATCTTTTAAAAATTAAAACAAAGAAATTCGTCAAAAATTTTAAAAAAATCCTAGAACCCGATTGCAGCGCCACCTACCAAGTCCAATTGTGAATCTAAACCATCCAGGGACCCACTCAAACACACACACAAAATTTCATCAAAATCGGTTCAGCCGTTTAGAAGGAGTTCAGTGACATACACACGTACAGAAGAATTATATACAGTGTGGTCCATTAAGTGTGCAACAAATGGGAATTTTTTTTATTAGTTGTACAATCGAAATTTAAATACTGCCAAAAGTTAGTGCATGTGCGATAACCATATCAGATGCCCTTAGAATGGCTTCAAGTCAAACAATATACAGGGCAGGACAAAAAATATGAAATTCGTTCAAGAACAAAGTTACCTTATTTCAAAGAATATAGCAAAATTTTATTGAGAAAAGTTGTTTACAATTAAAAGTTATGCTCAAATACAAAGTCACGGCCTCCTATTCGAATTTTGATTTTTTTTTGGAAAATTTTGTATTACCCCCGTATGATACATATTTTTATTATTTTGATTTTATATGTATTTAAAGTAGCCACAACCACATCCCTTTTAAATTACTTTTAGCAACTTGAAGCGTATTTGTAAAATTTACTTGGATTTATATTTTTTTAGGTAAGCGTCCACTTCATGTTTGTTGCAACGATATTTAACAGAACTTTAGAATTTCGCAAATATTCTTCTTAACAAGGCAAATGCTTTACTAATAATAATTTACATATGAGAAACTCTTAATAAAATCAGAATAATAAAAATATGTATCATACGGGGATAATACAAAATTTTACAAAAAAAGAATCAAAATTCGAATAGGAGGCCGTGACTTTGTATTTGAGCATAACTTTTAATTTTAAACAACTTTTTTCAATAAAATTTTGCTATATTTTTTGAAATAAGGTAACTTTATTCTTGAACGAATTTCATATTTTTTGTCCTGCCCTGTATATTGTTTGACTTGAAGCCATTCTAAGGGCATCTGATATGGTTATCGAACATGCACTAACTTTTGGCGGTAATT
The DNA here is from genome assembly GCA_940337035.1 of Agriotes lineatus. Lineage (NCBI taxonomy): Eukaryota > Metazoa > Arthropoda > Insecta > Coleoptera > Elateridae > Agriotes > Agriotes lineatus. The sequence continues at coordinate 80,742 of CALNHX010003389.1, read as the reverse complement.
AAATTTCGGTTTTACAACTAATAAAAAAATGTCCCATTTGTTGCACACTTAATGGACCACACTGTATATAAAGAAAGATATCGTGTTTAAAAAAAACTCATTCGCAGCATGCCATAATCAAACTGAAGTTTGCCGTAACTTGAGATACCCATTGATGCACATGAACTACTAAGTCAGAGAGAACTAAATTACATCTTGACCTTGAATTATTTTCCTAAAAATATACAAAACACTTAACAAAAACAATTTTATTGACCGTTATGATTATTACACTCGTTGTTGTTGTGTACATGCCATCTTATTTTCCTTTTTGCTTGATACAATTAAACTTAATGCAGTGTGAACGTTTACCTGTCACAGTGACAGATGTTTTCATAAACAAATTACAATCTGACATTGACCTACGGACTTAAGTTAAGACATGACTAGAGTTTCCATCTTTCTTTCCAACTACCCTAAATGAGTTTTTTTTTGGAACACACGTTATAAAGATGAAAATTATTGACTAAGTTGTTTTTTATATGACGCCTACTAAAAGTAGGTTTCTTACCAATCGCTTGTCTAACTAAAAATAAGTCACCGTGCTATAAACCACCGCGCTAAAAGTAGAATTAGCTGTTTGCTTTTAGCACGTGTGCTAAAAGTAAACAGCTGATTTATGTATTTTAAACTGGAAGTGAGGTTATAACGTTATTCTAGTTACTTCTTTCGTCAGAGGTAAAGTGTTTTTAAATAAATAACGCATTATGTAATAAATAAAGTAAAATGTGCACTATTTTAATTACTTTGACAACTATCAGCTGCAGAAATAGTCAGCTGTGCCGGCTACTTATCCACAGCCATCTGTTTTAGGGTGATCTAAATTATAACTGTCAAGAATGTAAATCTTTTTTAAATCGATATTTATGGATTAATCGCAGTGAACTTAAGGTCGTAGAAAAAATATTGTATGCAAACTCCCGCTAAAGGTGTTATTGCACTCGACATGTTATGAAACTCGGATACGGCTTCATTTAATAATTTTCATGTTTGGTCCACCAAACATTCACTTTTCGCACTTGTATACCATAAATAGGGGTTGTATACGAAACCATCGATGTTGATCGCCACCGATATGGATTTCCTCCGACTTCTGACAACTGTATTGAACACTACCGACAGGAACTACCATCGACTTGGGTTACCACCGACTTTTAAAGTTTGTAAGATATATATGAATGTCACCGAACTAAAATACCACCGACTTGGTGTACAAACCGACTTGGATTACCACCGATATGGATTTACATCCGACAGGAACTATCGCCGTTGTGGACTACCACCGCGCGTTTACTTCCAACCGATACCGACAGTAGTTGCTGCAACACATCTTACACGAGCGACCGTGAAGTTGCAATCCTTCCTATTAAGGTGAATGTTTAGTAACTTCAGATTTCGTTTCTAACTGGTTCAAAATTTTTAAAACCGCATAAAGATAGACAACAAGCCATACTAAGTAATTTTTAAATGAATTCGTTTACACGTCATAACCTTGCTATGTTATTGGTACTATGTAGAGGAAGCAAAATATGAATGGAGCTAAAGGATTATGATATAGGTGGTTCGTTGGGCGCTTGTCGCGACTGCAGATTGGTGGATTATAAAATGTTCAAGGAGTTATATCAGTTATTATTCGCGCAGAGCTTTCCTTATATTTGTACCTAGTGAAAGTAAGTGAAGTGTGAGTGTCGTACAGGAACCGTCAAAAAGGACTGATTATTTAATTTTCTAATAAAAAATTAAATGTCACAGCAATCACTATGTCTCTTATATTATTTTAAAGAGTATGCTTTAGAGAGGTGTATAAAACAATTGCAGAATTTTTTGACACTTAGCAAAATGGACACATGGCCAGTGCCACAACGTGTTTTATGTGTTGAACAATTTATCAAAGTTAATTCAATTATTTAAGTGCAATGCACCAGATTATTTTGTTTAGGGCTACCTAAAAAGTAAAGTTCATATTGCAAAACCAAGAACAATTGACGAACTTTAAACAAGCATTAAAGCAGAAATTCCATATATTCCGTAGGAATTACTTATTAGAGTCATGTTCCATTTCGTTCGCCGCTTAGAAGAATGTATTGAAAACGACGGAGGACACTTCTGGCATACAATATTTGATAAATAAATCTCCTGTTCTTACACTTCAACAACCCGTTTTGTTTAAATTTGTAACTTATGACAATACATTTTTATCTAGAAAATAAAATAGTCAATCCTTTTTGACGGTCCCTGTATAAAGATTTAAAGTTGAAAAAACTTTGTTCGAAGAAAAAGTGCAAAAAAGAAAGGATTGCATGCTGCACGGGTTGCACTTAGAAATAGAACGACACAGTAAATTTAGGGGTTATAATTTGTATTTTTTACATCCCACTTTTTTGGCCGTAACTGTACAAACAGTGTCTACGGGTTTTAATAGTATAATTTAATGTAAAATGTATCAATAATTTTAACGAGTATTTTAGGAGATTATTAAGTCAAAATGTTATTAATTAATTAAATGTTATTAATTAATTAAATTAATTTAATTTAATTGTAATAATTGCAACTCCACTTACATTGGACAAACAAAACAATTATTAAAGAATAGAATTAATAGGCACAAACACTCAATTAAAACAAATAATATAACAAAACCACAATATCTCGAGTTATTTTGTGGGTAGTACGAAATTTAACGCAGCCGCCTGTTTATATAATATATAACGTTTTAATACCTACAGGATTTTAGTAAAATTTCCTTACTGGCCAAAATACGCCATAGGCTAATCAAACAAGATCGCATTTCTTTAAAAAGGATTTAAATTTATGTACAAGTTAAAACATAATACTGACATTTTATTACAATATAAACAATTTACTGACGAAATATGAAGTCTTTCAGCAGCTACTGATAACAATTACTTCAGAAAGATACTGCAGTTACCACCAAATTATTAATAGGAACCATTGCAAGTTCGCGGTCGCTCGCGTAAGATGTGTTGCAGCAACTACCAAATCGGCGATAGTTCATATCGGTAGTAGTTCCTGTCGGATGTAAATCCACATCGGTGGTAATTCAAGTCGGTTTGTACACCAAGTCGGTGGTATTTCAGTTTGGTGACATACCATATTTTTGCTACAAATTTTAAAAGTCGGTAGTAAACCAAGTCGGTGGTAGTTCTTGTCGGATCTAAATCCACATCGGTTGTAATCCAAGTCGGTGGTAAAGCAAATCGGTAGTAGTTCATGTCGGTGGTCAATTAATGTCGGTTCCAAATCCACATCGGTGGCAATACACATCGGTGGTAGAGCGCACTCTCCCATAAATAGCTATAAACTATTCGTATTTGGTTTTTGAAATGGAGTTAAAAGATAAAAAAATTCCTTAACATTAAATATGCCAAGAATGCATATTTGTGGTGACCTGATTTGAACAGAAAATACAAATGAAAACAAATATTCAAAAGTTTTAACGTCAAGTTTTGACTGTCAGTTGTGACATCAGATGTATTTCAGATTGTAATTTTACTTGCGTTTGATTTGCTTTAACCATAATTTGTCTTTGTACCATGAAGTACGCAGACAAGATAGAGGTTTTAGTAAACTGCAAAGGAAATTTTAATGAAGGTGCAAGGGTGTACGCCATACGTTTTCCCAACAGAAGCATCCCTCTGTCATAAAAGCTGCAGATCGAAGACTAAGAGAAACTGGAACCATTATTCCAGCTCATGATATGAACGGAAGTCGACCAAGAATAAGAGAGTCCAACTTAAAGGAAAATGTTTTACAAACAGTAGATGAAAATCCAGAAATTCCTGTACATAATAAATTTCAGCTCTAGTGTGATGCGACTTGTCAGTCTATGTCAAATTCGAGGTGAGTAGGTTATGCTTTGTTTGTTATTTCACACCATATATGTAATACTTCTATATGGCGTGTTCCTATTCAAGCGCTGTATGCTAGCGTTCACGAAAGAAGTGAGACAGAATGATTGCAAGTTCCTGCATTTGCGCGTGCGCTAATCTCCGAACGTAACTTCGTGGCTCGTGAAATCGCCTTCGCTTCGGCGTCGGATAGTGTCGTACCACGCGGATCGTATTTCTGGCAGCCAAACAGAATTAGCGCTTGCGCATTACGCACAAATTGCAATCATTCTGTCCTTCAACTTTCTCTGACACCCTCTCTCTTCAACACGCCATATAGAAGTATTACATATATGTTTCACACAGACTGGCGTAAAACTTAACCTGCAAATCTCGAATTTGACATAGACTGACAATCCACTTCAGTGCTGCCAAATGTATACCACGTATCACAGCACACTAGAGGTGAAATTTATTCGATCACCCGATATGATGGACTGTATCCTTATCACAGAAAAAGAGTTCATAATTTATTGCAGGAAGACCATCCACATGAATTTACCTTGTGCGAGTGGTTGGTAGAAGCCTATTACCTTGACAAATGAATCGGCCGAGAAGGTCCAAGAGCTTGGCCAGCGAGAAGTCCGTATTTAACACCTTTGGACATTTTTCTGTAGGGCCACTAGAATTTGGTTTAGGTTACTCTTGTCAAAGACCTTACCGATCGAATTCATGAAGCAGCCACCACCATTAACCACAGAATGTTACACCGTGTTCAAGATGCAATTATTGTGCGTGCACGCAAGTGCTGCGAAGCTACAATAATATCATGTTTTTGGAGCCAAAAAATTGATTGAGAATTATTTTTGCCTGTTACTTAATTTTGTAAATAAAGATGTTAGTTTGTGCATTATTTATCTGTCTAGATTTAATAACATTTATTAACATTGTTCATTTAAATGTGTCACTTTCAAACGGCCTTCTTGTTAAAAACATTAATTAAACAAAGCTAACCTAGTCTTAATGCTTTGTATGAGAAAAATATGCACTGACTGTAAAGAGTTTCTGTTGATAATTTTAGGGTTAGCGTTAGCTGAAGATTTTGTGCAAGTTGCGGGACACCCTGTACTATGTCTATGATGATCGTAGTCGCAAAAAAATAGGAATTAACTGTAAGTTTATAATAAAAATAATTTAATTTTAGTTATCCTGGCACAAAATAGCCATTCTTCCAAGCAGCGTGTAGTCCACAATAGGGTGGGCCGATATTCTTTTTTCGATATTTGGGGGATAGTAAAGAAAAGTTGTTTTACCGGTGTAGAAAATCGTACCAAAAAAGCTTGGCTGCTTCAGATAAAATGTAGCCGTCCCCCTCCACCCCTAAAAGCGTAATGTTTTTAAAATAACAAAACCAGCTTGGGGTAGTTTCTAAATTAGGCTCTGTATAACACAGGAAAAAATAATTTTACGGCATAGTTTGAATTTTAACCTCGCCCCATTAGCCTCACAAATCCTTGCAGTGCTACAAGACGTACACCTTTTCATTATGGTGAGGCCTTTCGTTTAATTCGGGACCCGAAGATGAAAATTGACTTTGGAATTAAAAACAGTAGCTGGCCCTTAACCACACTGGCGATGTAAATGGAGTCTCATAGCTCACCGTCTGATTAAGCTAGCGAACCCTGGACATATAATGTAATAACTCAGTAAGTGTAGGGCGGTATAAAGAGGTACCGTTTCAGTTTGGTGCCCACCGTAAGGGCTAGGAAAAAAGCAGCGTTTCACAACTTTTCATTAAAGTGCGGCCTTCGTTTAAGTCGAGACCCGAAGATGAAAATTAACTTTGTAAATAAAAAAATTAACTTAAGGTTCTAAATTAACTCAGAACTCACCACGGAGAAGTAGCCGCAAGTTGAGTTCCACTCACCTACCCTCTTTCCCTTTCAGAAAAACTTACTGATTGTTTTTCGCTTTGTAATACTCAGCCTTATTTTTGAAACTAGGAAAATTTGTCCTGACCTCTCGAGCTTGGCTATTATGTAACCCTCACGCGACTGTAACAAGTTTAACTGACATATTTACAGCCTGCGTATAACATAGGAACTTGCTCTGTTAAGGTTTTTCTTTAGTTTAGAAGATTCTCAGGTCGTCTTCCGGAATGGTCATCGTTGGGGGTGGTTCTGAAATATTTGTTTGAGACCAGTTAATTAAATCTTTATAGTCTTAGGCTTGGACATTTTACTTTGGGGTTTTAAAAATTCTGATAGTTTGGCAATGTGTTGTATTCTTCTGAGCGCTAACTCTCTTACGCATTGCCTTTCATATGTCATCATAGAAATTTAAATATTTTTAGGATGCCCAAAGTATATATTACCTTCTAAAGCGTGGTTTGGAAATTGTCTAGACAGAAGTATTGCGATCCATGGAAGATGGAACTCCACATTTGTAGGACGCCATACGTCTGTCTAGATAATTTCCAGACCACGTTAAAACAATTGTCTACAAAGTTTTAGAAGGTAATGCATGCTTTGAGTGTACTGAAAATATCTTAAATTTTGATGATGATAGATGAAAGGCAACACGTAAGAGAGTTAGCGCTCAGAAGAAATCTTAAGGCCAAGAGAAATACAACATAATCCCAAACTATCGGTATTTTTAAAACCCTGAAGTTAAATTACCAAGCCCAAGACTATATAGACCTAATTGACTGGATGCTGATGTGGTTGTCCATTTCTCTCAATGGGTGTAAAATGTAAGTTTATACAATAGAAAAACATTACCTCGCCCATACACATTTTTCAAAGCAATTCTGGTTTGCTTGAGAATGCTCCTTTTGGTACCGAAACATGTCGCAACCTTTAATTAATTGCTTTAGTAAATTTTTACGGGAGGGGTAGTGTTTTACTATTGTCTAAACCTTAATTGGCTGGTCCCAAACCAATATTTCTCTGCTACCGCTAACGATGACCATGACTGAAGACGACTTGATGAAAATCCTCCAAACTAAAGAAAAACTTCAACTGGACAAGTTGGACAAGTGAAGAGTTCTGGTTTAATTAAGTTATTTTTTTTTAAATTTCCAAATTAAATTTTTATCTTCGGGTTCCGAATTAAGCGAAGAGCTGCACTTTAATGAAAATTTGGTATGTCTTCTAGCACTGCAAAAATTCTTGCAGCGAAAGGGTAAAATTCAAAGTATGCCCTCCAGTTTTTTACACAAAGCACTACCCCGAGCGCGTTTTATTATTTGAAAAAGAAATAACGCTTTGAGGATGGAGGGGCGCAGCTAAATTTTATTTGACTCAGCCCAATTTTTTTGAATAATTTTCTGCACGGTAAGACAACTTTGTTTCACTACCTCTCCCAAAAAGATTAAAAAGAATTTTTTTTTGCTGTTTTAGGCCCACCACAATACACAGCCTTAACACAATTGTCTTTAACTTTATAGTATTTAACGGTATTAGGCCGATATTGAGCATATAACGGAGGAGGATACTTTTGCGGCCGAAGCCGATTAGGCACAGGCTAATAAATTATTGGAGTATATGTAATATTTGCCGTATGTTGTTTAACAGATTTCGTAATACCTACTAAGGTGGCCAATTTTACGAGATGCGATTTTGATATAAATAATATAAATGAAACTTACTAGCAGTTACATTTTAACGGCAGTGGCTGTTCTGGGTGACAGTTCGATGAAGCAGACAGCACTGATATAGTATTGTGTGTAAAAAAAACTCATTTCCAGCATGCCATGATCAAATTGAAGTTTGCCATAACTTGATACATACCCATTGAAGCAAATGAACTACCATTAGTCAGAGAGAACTAAATTACATCTTGATCTTGAACTATTTTCCTAAAAATATACAAACCACTTATTAAAACAATTTTTATGGACTGTTATGATTAATACACTCGTTGTTATGTAAATTCCATCTTATTTTCCCTTTTGCTTGATACAAGTAGACTTAATGCAGTGTAGACTAGATTTTTTTATAGTTTTTTCCAAGGCCTATCCTAAATGAGTTTTTTTTAACACACGATACAATAACATGTAGGTATTATGAAAAAACTATAACAATAGGTACACAGACTGAATCTCTTCTGCAATAATTACTGTTTCACTAAGTATTACCTTGATACTGAACGGAAAAGTGAATAAAAAGGGCTAGCTCAAGTATAATATTTGTTACTAAAAACCTAATGAACCAACGAAGCAAACAGGACTTCATATTAATGTGAATACCATAAATCATTCTAATAAAATAGATGGGTCGAGTAATTTCATAAGTGTATAAAAAACATTGAAACCATTATCTTTTAAGGAACGTTACTAAAAGTAGTAGCCTTTCATACATCAGGCTAATGGAGTGTAAATTAGATCTGGCTTCAAATCTTGTTACTAGCACCTATGAGGAAGGTGATTTGACTTTCTAATTATTTGTTTTCAATTCCTTTTCCAAAGCTAAAGTGCTATCAATTGCTACAATTGAGACTTAAAAGCTTAGAAATTAGACAAATACATTTACAGCTGACCTCTTTAACTAAAACGCTAAAATACGACACACTCTAGAACGATATGCCCTTTATTATAAATATCGATTTCAGCAAATCAAAAATAAATTTGATCGCGGGAACCCTGGAAATATATGACGACCGTCTACACTACATTTTATAAAACTACATTTGAACTACAATTAACTATATTAGTAGTTCGTGTGACTAACACAGCCTAATAAGCTGCACAAATATGCAAAAATATGTAATTTAAACCAAATTTATACATTAAATTGACAGGTAACATTAAAATAACATGTGGATAGGTTAAAAAAGTTTTTAAAAATAAATTTTAAACGTCAAAAAAATTTAACAGTTCTATGTCAACAAAAAGCATGCTATACAGGGCGGGCCACGAAACTTGTAGCCCCTGACAAATTTTGAATGCAACCCAAATTGCAGATGTCATTGCAACCTAGACTGTCTCTTTTATTATGTTTGTTTGTTTGTTTGTTAATGGACAAGGTCTAGGCATGCAGAGTACCAGGTACCTTAGACACCGACTGCTGTGGTCATATGGTCAAAGTCCTACTTAGAATTTTGCCGGGACTAAGGAGTTCCAACCCTAGCAAGGGATCTTTTACATGCTACACATCGTAGTAGCATGGGACCCACGGCTTTACATCACTTCCGAATGATGGCATTCTGTAGAGGCTTTCATCTGCATTTTTTATTTTTTGAAAACCTCACCGGGACCGGGAATCGAACTCGCGACCCTACGATCAGTAGCCAGGATGCTTACCACTGAGCTACCGACCCCGGCCTCTCTTTTATTATGATGCAAAAACTAATCGCAGTAATATCACGAACGCTGACGCATGACAACTGTCATAGAATTAATTCGATAACAACATATTTTTATTTTAATACATGTAAAAGAAATAAACTCAACCAAACGTAAAAGATAATAAATTATAAATTCCCTAACTGTTATAACAACTGTTCGAAATTATCTCCATTAATTTGTAAACATGTTCTTATTTGTTTGACAATAGATCTTCTAACCCAAAACCCAAAACCCAAAATAGCTGGTGTGAAGGGTGCACACGTTTCTACTATTCGGTTTCTTAATGCTTCTTCGCTTTCAAATTGCGTTAGATCGGGACTTCGTGGAAGCCAAAATGTACGGCTGCTCTTCTAATCCAATTTTCTTCATAAACGTCATTCAAGTAATTTCTTACATCTCGTTGTTAATGTCCGCGGAACGTCTTCTAGTAATCTAGGGAGTATAATTTGCAAAAACCGTAAATATTGTTCACCTGTTAAATTTTCATTTAAAAAGTAGGGTCCAATCATGTGATCACCCAGTAATACGATTATAGGATAACGCTAAATGTATAAAATGCGAGCAAAACTTGCATTTTTGTGGGATTCTCCAAATATTATTATCGTATATGTTTTTTCTTTATTTGTAAACATGATTTTATTTTAGAGATAGCTAATTTCGAAAACACTAACTTGTCAAAATAACAATATGTAATTTGTATGACATTACCTACGCTGATATGTTTTTGCCTTTTAAGAAATATAGCCATCTAGAGTGTAATGACATTTGTCATTTGGGTTGCATTCAAAATTCGTCAGGGGCTACAAGTTTCGAGGCCTGTCCTGTAGATCAGGCAAGTTTTATTGTTTTCAATGGCTTCCTTGATAAGTTTATTTTTGACCTGCCTGTATAAGAGAAGTTAAATATTTAAGTAAAATTGGCTCTGTAGCACAGAGTCGGATTTTTAGTGTATTTACATATACTTACTGAAAGGTCTTCGTAATTACATTAATCAATCTTTCTCTCTCTCTCTCTTCGGTAAGTCCGTGTCCTGGCATCGTGACAGCATTACGTAAAAGAGTTGTGAATTATATTTCTCCATCTTTCTCTATCTGGATCACTATGGGTACGTACATTCATGCACTGTCGATGGAGTTACACAAAGAATCATTGAAAATGCACAGGGCTATGTAACCAACATTACAGTAGTTGATTTACGTTTTCTGAATGGTCTATACATGGTCAGAAATATTATTTACATTGGAAGTTCTATACAATTTTTGAAAATTGTAGTAGCCTTCTAAAAACAGTGTTTCAAATGTGTAACATGTGTTGCACAACCCTGTTCATTTTCAATGATCGTGTGTGCACCTTTGCTATTTGGTCGGCCCAGCATGTGCGCGAACGTCCTCTTGATCTTTGTATGAGTTTATGCTCGCTGGCTTAGTCGAGTTATCAAAAATCTACAAACAACAATTGTAGGTACATTCCCACAAAAAAAACTGGTATATATACAAGTAATTTATTGAATGGCAAATGAACGATCAGGTACTTCTAATCGTGAATACGGTCAGCCTTGCCGCAGTTTCAGTCGGGGTGAGAGTCCCTAACAAAAAGCTGGCGGGGGAGGAATACCAGTGGCCAATGGCAAGCTTAAACAATATCGCCTGCCTTGAAGTAGAGTCCTCTCAACGTAAAGGCCCCTACAGACGATGTGCCAAACGTTGGCCAACGTTGGGCAAATGCACGTTTGCCACACCGTGTGTATGATCATCACATGACAAATGCACACAAATGTTGGCGTTCGGAGACGTTCGCTTAGGAGGCGGTAAATATTCCACAAATCAAAGGGTAGACGAATGTTGGCCCAGGTGTGCAGATGCATGCGTCTCTCCGTACACACGACGTGTATACATTTGTTAAGTGTCTTCAACGTGCTTTAGTTTTATTATACTAAAGTGATTGTTTAAAAAGGTGAGTAAGAACTATTAAAGTTAAATTATTTTTATTTTCGAAATAGGTACCATCTTCTCTTCTTTTTTTTTCAAATACCTTTGTCTTAATACGTGAACACAAGAAGTAAGTAAAATAATACTTGCAGCTATAATTTCTGCTTCATTATTACTCATTTCTTAGAATATACAATTTTGGATTGAAAAAACAAAAAACCATAAAAATAATACATACACGAGCACATTGCGTTCGTTGTCACATTGGTACAGTAGGTTCGCCTATACTAAGAAATCCAACGTTGGACACATCGTGTGGAGTAACATGTGGCAAATGCTTACGTTTGACATACGTTGGACCGAATCTATAAGCATTCACAAACGCCAACGTTGGCCGACGTTTGACACATCGTCTGTAGCGGCCTTAAGATAGGGACAGGCACGTCACAGTTCGGCTGCGCAGATTTTTGTTACGTCACGCGCCTCAAGAATTGGCAGTGGCGTACACGGATACAAGTGAACTCATCGCGTATCCTATCAACTACTAAACCCCCTGGTAACAGGACGCCTATTTAAAAACGTGCGGTTGCTAAGTAACCATTGCCCATCGGGATAATCGCCAAACCATCTGCGCACCCTGGCAATGATGACGTGCCTGTCCCTATCTTACGTTGGGAGGACTCTATTATACTTCAATAATGAACAACTAATAACAATACATAGGCTAGAAATATTGATCAAATGCATAAATTATAAAGTGACTTAACCAAGTTACAATTACGAATGAAAATACAAAAAATCTGTCAAAGGCTTTACCCAGAACTTCCCTCGTCGACATTGTGATACTAAATAATTTTAAAAATCAAATTAAGTTAGGAGTAAAAATATCTTCACGTTTCTAATAAATTAAATACACTTTCAAATAAAAAAAAAGTTACCGGTGGTCGAATTCGAAGGGCAGGGATATTGCAAGGCAACGAGCTATTTATACCTGAGATACGGAGCACCGACCCTTCGAATTCCTGCCATTTATTTTGTATTTATTAGAGTCCATTTTTGGTAAGAATAAAGCCTGCGTTATGTACAAATTATTACTTGTATTTATTGCTATGTTAAATAAAAAATAAACAAAGTTTTATTTTTTAAGTGCTCACTTTGTATATATTTGTCTGAAATTTTCTCGGTTTCATGCCAGGTAAAGATATAATGTGTATGCAATATACAGTCTTCTTCCGACAAATAGTTTTTGAATTATACCGCCAACAGACAGACAGACAAACAGACAGACAGACAGACAGACAGACTTACGGAATTGAGAAAATATGTTTTTCGTCATCTAGGGACCCTGAAACGTGAAGATCTGCAAAAATCTCGAAAGGTGATTTTTTCGCGATTACAATACTTCGTTCGTCTTTTAGACGAGGGAAGTAAAAAAAAACTAAATCCAAGTGACAATTAGCCAAATGCTAATGAATATGCGGGCCTCTTTTAGTGGATGCATGAGCTGTTTGATGTATTTCAAGAGATTTGGAGGCTAGAAGTCTGGAACTGTGAGTAAAGATTATGTTGATGAATCCATAGCTGATTAGAACGAAGTTGCTAATATTTTTTTAAAACAAATACACATAGTAAACATTAACCAAATGTTTTAAATATTAACGATTTAATAGTAATCGTCAAGCAAAATTGCAGAAAATTCAAATAAACCACCTAGTTACACAAACTGTTCAATTACTGCAAATATTGCAAATAATAATAATTAATTCTATCGCTTTCTGCACTGACTGCTATTTTAAATTACATATTATTTAGTAATGCAGTAATGTTCAATATATATTTCCTACCTACTTTTAATTTGAAATATTAGGGTATGTGGTAAACCTATATCTATAATTACTAATTTACTGTGAGCGCCTCCTGATCACATCGCGAATTTGCTTTGCACTGTAAAATGACAATATAAATATAAAATTAACAGTACCAGGAACTGCCTCTTTTGTACATAAAATAATACTCTACATATCTTAATTTAATTTTGCCGCCGTTATGCCTTGTTTTTATCTTAACAAGGTATAGCTTATCAGTTCGTTTGCATTTTAGAGGGGCAGCAACTGTTGACATATTATCTTCATTACAAGTTAATAACACTCATAATATCAGAGTTATTTAGTTATATTGAATATAGTGTCCACTCCATATTGCTATCCAATAAATTGAAAACTACTAAAGTTGTTTAAATAAAATTACTGTATTTTTGACCCAACTCAAAGCGAAAAACCTAACAATCAAACTACCTTCTCATCAGTCACCAAATCACAACACTCCATGTTCCCTAAAAAATACCAAGCCATAATTATAGATACAATTCAAGGAATACCGCAAACAGATTACATTAAAGCCATAGCTAAAATTATAAACTCAAATCACATCCGTTTCGCCTCAAAATTTCAAACAATCGTTTTTGCATTTACTTCTCAACAAAAGAAATTGTCGATCAAATCATAAATATAACCAAAAATAAAATAGAAATTGGAACCCAAACATTAAAATTACGACGACTGATAACCGCAGCAACTAGAATTATACTTTCCAACGTGTCGCCAACGATACCGCTCGAGGTCATAGAAAACGCTTTAGAATCTAAAGGTTTACATCTGGAGTCTCCAATGACCTTCCTACGTGCAGGCCTCTCTGACGATGGATTCTCGCATATTCTCAGTTTTCGACGACAAATATAGATTTCAGAAGAATGCTAAGATATCCCAGACTCCTTCCTAGTTCAACACGATGACTCAGTATACAGAATCTTTACATCAACCGATCCAATATCATGCTACTTATGCAAACAACCAGGACACTTAGAACTACGATGCCCCAATAACACTACCAAAACAAATAATGAAACAACTCTTTTTAAAGAAGACAGGGAACCTCCAGAACCACTAAAAACACAAACGGAAGAGACTTTCTCCCAAAAGAGAATTAAGAGGCAAGTATCATCCAGTACCACCAGTGAACCCCCGATGGACCTACTCCCAGCCACAACACACGACACAAACACTGCGCAACCCGCTGGAAAAGAAACCAACCAAATTTTCATAAAACCAAGTAAAAAACAAAAAAGTCAAAACTTTCACAAAATGACTCTAACCAAAACCTAAACCTCGAAGAACAGCTGCAACCAGCTGAATTTATCTTAAAATACTCAAAAAAAGGATACATATTAAGTTACGACCTATTCAAAGACTTCTTAGAAAACGCATTCAGCTCAAACGATTCAATAAGCGTAGCCCTAAATTACACCAAAAATATTGATGAAATCGTAAACATGATCAACGATATCTACCCAAGCCTCAAACACAGAAGTATAAAAAATCGATGTACCAGAATCAGAAATAAACTTTCCCATAATCAAACCACCGACTCAGGCGCAAGCTCAGTTCACTCTTCTTACTAAAATTCAATCTCTTACAATGGAACGTAAACGGGTACTATCCCCGTCTAGAAAATATTAAACTATTGTTATCAAAATACCCTACCGATTTATTTTGCATCCAAGAAACCAATTTCAAAAATAACAAAGTCGCAATGCTCAAAGGCTACTCATCTTATTATAGAAACCGTCCCAATCAAAACATAGCCACCGGAGGGGTAACAATATATATATAAAAACTCGTACTCATGTAAACAAATAAACCTTAATACAAACTTCGAAGCTATTACCCGAAAAAGGTTACCGTATGTTGATCTATCTACCAAACAGCCAAAACCTTAAATACAATGATTTCATAAATCTTGTCCAGCAGCTACCATCACCATCCCTCATCTTAGGCTATTTTAATAGCCATAACACCCTTTGGGGATCTCACTCAGTAGACACACGAGGAAGAATCGTTGAAAAAGTAATAGACGACTCAGATGTAGTACTCTTAAATGATGGCTCTCCAACCCACATCCCACATGACTATGTCCACAGGACTATTTTCTGCTATCGACCTTTCTATCTGTTCAAGTAAAATAGCACCAGAACTAACATGGCAAACGATTCCCGATCTGCACGATAGCGACAATTTTCCCATTCTAATCAAATTTAATAATACTACAAAACAGAGTGTAAACCACATTCCCAAATGGAAACTATCAGAAGTCAACTTGGACAAATTTTCTAACCAAATTGATTCCAAAATCGATAGCCTAGAAACGACAACAGAAATGAATAGCTTAATAACTAGATTTACGCAGATAATAACTGAAGCAGCCGAAATAGCCATCGGTAAAACCTCATCCAACTTCAAACAACATACAGTATCCTGGTGGAATGTAAATAATTGTGCTAAGGCTATAAAACAAAATAAAAGAGCCTTTTGAAACTACTAAAAATTTTCCAGTCTAGAAAACCTTATAACCTTCAAAAAATGTAGAGCAAAAGCAAGACGCGTCATTAAAACTAGCAAAAGAAATTCTTGGAGAGCATATACATCATCACTCAACAATCGTGGCTCTTACAAAAAACAACACCACTATAACTTCACTAGCTGAAACACTAGCAACAACATTCTCAAATACATCCAGTAACGAAAACTATGACCACCAATTCAGAGAGTACAAACAATTTACAGAAGATCACAAGATACATATTAAAAACGACCTTGTCAACCCAATTAATGCACCTATAAATATGTTTGAGCTCAACTTCTCTTTACACAATTGTCGAAATTCAGCACCAGGACCCGATGGCATACCATTCGCACTTCTCCACAGATTAACAAACAAAGCATACACAAAATTACTCAGACTCCAAAAGTGTTTTAGAAGCCATACAGAATCTGTACCACACCGATCCATTAATCCAACAAACGCAAAAGCTAGTAACCTCCATCACTCGGTCAAGAAAGAAACTGGTATTCATATGGGTGCCTTCACACACAGGTATACCAGGAAATTAAAAAGCAGATAAGTATGCAAAAGAAGCGACATTATCCGAAGATGTTATTCACCTAAACAACGTGACCCCATACGACATAAAAAATAACCTCAAACGCCAAATCTCAGACTTAGATCGAAACGAATAAGGTCCAATATGTGGAAACCGACCAATAAACAACCACAAGGAATCATCAAGTCCAGAACTTACTGATAGAAGACACCAGGTTATACTCTCCAGGCTTAAAATTGGACATAGCCGGCTTACCCATTCTTACCTGCTCCAAAAAATTGAACGCCCAAATTGCAACAATTGTGATACACCCCTAACCACCGACCATATTCTGTTAGACTGTATAAACTACGACGAGCAAAGAAGACAGTGCAAAATTCCACCATCAGCCACAGAAGCCTTCAAAAACCCGACAAACAATAAAATGTTTCAAACAAAGTAAATTAATTAACGTATTGTAATACCAATGTAAGCTACCAATCAATCGTAACACACAAGTTTATATAGTGCTAATGACCTTGTAGTCGAAGCACTCTAATTTCAAATAAAAAAAAAATTTAGTTGATGGGTAATATGACCTAAAATGTTAGTCAGATCTAGAAGAAGTATTTAATTATTACCTAAGAAATTTTTTCGGATTCAGTAGAAATACAGTTTTATTTGTATAATTTTTTATCGTGGTGACATATATTTAGTCTATTTGGCAACAAAAGTTCTAGCTTAGGTTACCTCTGAATTAGCAAATATGGGTAAAGATTTACTATTGAAGTGCACGCGTGTATAAAATATCCAGGCGATAATATACTTGCGGCAAAAATTAGGAGATATTGCTTACTCGACTATTTGCTAGGTACATGTACAGAGTGTATAAAAAAATACCGATTGGTAATAGAATCCTTAGGTTATAATAAGCCGATTAAACCTAATATACCTTAGTACAACGTCCCTCTAGTAAAGGGTAAAAGGGCCATGAAGTTATTATTTTTATTTTTGTGCTAATTTCCGCAAATAAAAAGGAATCTATTGCAACTTTGGTACACACACTTACTGTTATGTATTGCACTAAACGAAATCTTTTCTTAAATTAGACTTGACTGTAACAGGCACTTTACCTATCTTTAAAATATTTTTTAGCTTTACCTTTGTTATCTGTAACATTGCTTTTTTTAATTTTAAGTTATTTCCTGAAAGAAAATAGCGTGAGAGTAAGGTAGTCTTTGTATATAAAGTTTTGGGTTGTCATTAAATGCAATTATCAAGCAGTCATGATAACAAACAAATGGGTAGTAGTCGTGATGTGGTAATCAACAATAATAAATCAATTAATGACGTTGGTCACATAGATATTGCTTTTTTACGTTTACGAAAATGCCCCGACAACGCATTCTCCAATGCTGAAATGAAATAAAAACTACTCAAATAGTAGTGTCATAATTGCTTTGTTAATGCAAGTCAGTAGTTGATGTAGCAATCTTTGGATTTTTATAGCCGTTTCTTATGTTTTTATATGCAAAATGCAAGGTTTATTGCAGAAAGTGACCTGCAATTCTGACAATGATTTTTTATCCAATTTTGACCTTCAGTTTTTATCAATCCATTAAAAACCACTATAAGTAATTAGTTGTTTATATGGAAGGGTGAAATTATGTTTTTATAAATGGAATTGAAAATTAAACACTTCTTATTTCGCTTTTATTATAATTGGGTCGCATCTATCAAAGCAAGCATGACTCCCAAACTACTATTTGATTAGTTTTTATTTCCCTAATCTGAAAGACAGGTTTTCTCAATTCTGTCTGTTTGTCTGTTTGTCTGTCTGTCTGTCTGTCTGTGTGTCTGTATGTTGGCGGTATAACTCAAAAACTATTTCTTGGAGGAAGACGATATTTTGCATACATATTATGTATCTATCTGGCATGGAACAGGAAAAATGTCAGACAAATATATACAGGGTGAGTACCTTAAAAAATAAAATTTTGTTAATTTTTACTTGAACTCAGAAATACATAAAAGTAATAATTTGTACATAGCGTAGGCTTTATCCTTGACAAAAATTGTACTTAAAAGACACAGAATAAGTGTTCTACAAGTCAAAAATGTGCAAAGAAGAAGCGCGTTATGTTGACCTTTTTAGGCCGCGAGTCGCATAAATGCGTAATTCCCAAACGTTCAAATAGACGGGAAACGCATATTTGGGCGAAGCATCAACGTATATCGTAAAAACTATTGCACATAAATATATACATCCTGCGTATGATATGTTTAAAAAGGAATAAAGACATTTTTAATTAAAGAATTATCTGTATTGGGTTATTGATGTAAAAAATATATTTAATTTTCCATTGCCTGATTTGGTTGAACCGCACCTCGTTTCGGCACGAAACTTAAGACATGCCCGTCTTGAAGGTTAAGCCAGTCGAAACGCAACGATATGAACAGGGCTTCATAGAGTTGCAAGAAATTGGTCAACGATTTGTTCGCATTTGCGCAAGCGTCGCGGTTCAAATATCTTAGGTAACGGATTTTTTTTATTTGAAAATTTATTTAATTTATTAGAAACGTGAAGATATTTTTGCTCCTAACTTAATTTCATTTTTAAAATTATTTAGTGTCACAATGTCGACGAGGAAAGTCCTGGGTAAAGCCTTTTACAGATTTTTCGATATGTATTCGCGTTACCAGTAATAGATATTAAGCTGTCACCTAACTACGAAATCACAGCTGGCGTATATCACATTTCTTGTTTTTGCGGCTTTAGTTACATTGGACAGACTGGTTGTTCCATTGATCTAAGACTTCAAGAACGTAAAAGCAATTGCAAACACAAATACATTACAAAATCAGCCGGAGTTGAGCATACTTTTACAAATGGACTTCTGTCACTCGGTCTAAAGCATTACAACCACCGACCGTCAGCCGGCTGGCACAGATGACTATAAATACATGCACGCCATCCTCCAGCTCTTAGATCAACTTTGACTCTGATGGTGCAAGCTGCAATGTCTTGCGAAATGTTAGTCTATATGAGTGCAAAAACAGTAAAGAGGCCAAATATCCCTAAGTATTCTTGTTCACAATGTATTCTAATAACATGGACCAAATCATGGGTGGCTTGTAATAGTTCACGTGCCACCAATGTGTTTTTTATTATATCTCTAATTATCTATATATTTAAAACGTGAAGCGTTTTCTTTCGACATCTATTTTGAGACTTCCACCCGGCCGATTTCAATAATTCTTTTTTTAAATGAAAGCCGGCACCGTGTAGATGTGCAAAAAAGTCCTAAATTTCAAATAACTGCTTAACTTTTAGAGAAAAACAAAAATATTGTAGCGCGTAAGCAAAGATAATATATAGTAGCAGATTTAATCTACATACACAATAAAAAAGAGTGACAAGTAAAATAAAAACTTAATTTTCAAAACAGTTTGTATGTAAGTAACGTATTTAGGCAGATAAAATATTATAAATGAAAACACTCCATTCAACAATAATTCGGGATTGTAAAAATTGTCATTAAATTCTAAAATTACGTAAAAATACAGTTGCTTTAAATTTACACAGTCAAACAAGTATAACGTCGAAAATACTATAAATAACGTATTAATAAGAAATTAAAATACTAATTTAACATAAGTATAGTAGGCAGTGCGCCTTTATCAAACAGTTTAAAGGAAAATTTAAATCTGTATAAAAATTGATTTACATTAAATTGCACACAGTAAAACAAGTGTGACATATAATATCAAAATATCTTTGTTATAGGTTGTAATTAACGATAAGTATAATTGCTGGGTCAAAAATCAGTTAAGTTACGTAAGTAATGAATGTTCAACTTGGCTCTTAATTTGTTATACTTATAGAATAATAATTTTATACTTCAAAATAAATGTAATTTTAAAAATGTAAAAGAACTCTTTCATTTACATACACTCGTTTACAATACATTATTTATTCAAATATTGTATAATACGAAATAGCATTAAACTATCAATATGTAATTCTATAAATGGAATAATAATTATTAATTAATACACAACATAATCGATCGCTGCATATTAATCGCTTCACCCTGTATAAAAATATAAAAATCTTATTAGAGCACGTGTTACGAAAATGCTTTTGTCACTTGTTTGGCAAGCATAATATAAACCTTCTACGGTATTTCAATAATATTCAATAAATATTTGCATAACATTAAAATGCAGTTAAGTATCCATTAGCAGTTTATCTACAAAACCATCTCTTCCGAAAACAAAGAATACCCGTTCTGCAAGTGGCAGGTAAATATGAATTAAGAAAGGACATACGTAGATATAGGCATTTCGCTCATTTCAGCCAGTTAGTTAGTTTGGCGCTACGTAATGGGATTCTTACTTCAAAATTTGTAGCTATTGAAGCGCCGTCTGCATGCAGCGTCCAGAACTAACCCTTTTATTGTGACCATTCACTAGAGATCTATGTATATATTATCTTTGGCGTAAGTAACGTAGCTTTGCAGCGCTTAGTAGTGGAACAAGTAAAATACCGCCTGCTATATTATGAGAAACGTCAAAGTACATGAACAGTGACAGCGAATTTTTAAGACTATTCAACTCACCCCCTTCAAGTTAACTATTCACCAATCATAATTTAGTATTTATGTCATTTGCCACCAATCAGCGTAAAATTGTGCAACAATTTCGCTAGCAGAATTTTAGTGACAATTTTTTTCTCTTCCTGTGAAATTTATTTAACTTCTAGTAAAATTAATCAGATATGATATTAGCAGTGTCAAATTTGACAAACAATTAATTTCACGTCAACAGATTTTGATTTTCAATGAGGACGTGATAAATAGTAATTTATTATACAAGACGATAAAGTTAAATTTTATCCACGAGTGAATCGTTTAACGTCGAGACGAAGTCGAGACGTTAATGATTCAAGAGTGGATAGAGATAACTTTATCGTCGTGTATAATACAATATTTTTTTCTATAGCAAGAACTTTAATAATTTCAAAAGAAAATAATGACAGTCAACCACATTTTAAAATGTCAGTAGCTAGATTGGGTTGCTACGATAATACGAAGCTGTCATATTTAATTTAAACAAAAGTTAGAAAATTAAATTACTTTATCTATCCTTGATGTTAAAGTGCTACTTTATCTACCCTTGCTGTTAAAGTAAAACTTGACCTTTTGTTTTGAGTTGATAAAAGCACACTTTAACATGTGCTATAGAAAAAATTAATTAATTACTAAGAAATATCAATTTTGTTCGTTGAATAGTCCTTCAAATGCCGCTTGCAGCCGACGAATTGCATAAATTTTTGTCAAAGTGTTTATTGCTTCAAAATTTATTTGGAAGCAATAAACACTCATACACTTTCACAAAAAAATTCGGCCATTCGTCGACCGCTCGCGGTATTGTATATGAACATTTCAATCTTCTCTTTCGAAAAGTAGCGTGTATGAGTGAATCTTGACTGTACATCAGTTCATTATTAATGGAATGTACCTACACATCGCCCATTATCTTGCAAATTGGAAATGGAGAATATCACAGGATTACAGGTGAAAAGGATACAATTAAAATACAATCTCAACTAATTGCCAAAGAGGACATCATTACAGAAATATTTGGTAGTAGTTTGTCAACTCTTGAGAAAATCCTTAGTAACTCAAAATTCTCAATTTTAGCGCCAAAAAATGAACATTGCGATAAAATTAACCACAAAATTATATATCTCAAAAACAAATATTTGAGTGTGATTACAATTGCAAATAGTGACGACATTTTACAATTTTTTACGGAATTTCTAGATTCGTTAAATTTCAGTGGAATACCTTCACATTGCTTAACTCTAAAAACAGCGGCAATTGTTATTCTCTTGAAAAACTTAAATGTGTACTGGTTTAATAAATGGGACAAGATTAATGGTATAGTCAAATTTATACCCATTCGGAGTCACGTGATAATCTAGTAATTTTACGTATGTCGATTCTTAAAAATGCAATTTTAGGGAAATAAATGACATTCCGTTTTGTAGGTTATCCTGACATATGCCAATTTCTAAAACAAGGTTGCTACGGGTTTATTCACTTATATGAAATCAAACTGAATTTACAGGTTAAAGAAAACATAACATGTCGTAAAATGTAAATATAATAAAGATATGTCAGCTGCTACATTAAAAACCTGCTGCGTATAGCAAATTTTAAGTCAATTTCTGTGCATGCATATTCTGTTATAGAACATTGCCATTTGAAGCCTATTTCCTTGCACAATCTATTTAGGGAAGAAACTGAATGTGAAAAATCTCCAGATTCTTCAACCAAGCATTTTTTAGATTTTTTATGGTTACAAATTCTTTAGCTGAATCCCGGAAAAAGTTCCGCCGGAAAAAGTTCCACCGGAAAATGTTCCGCCGGAAAAAGTGCCGTCGGGAAATAAATCCGCAGGAAAAAGTTTCGCAGGAAAAAGTTACGCGTGAACACCCACGGCCGTGGAAAAGTTAAATAAGAAATAATAACATAATGTCGATTTCATACATAATGTTTTATTCATAAAAAAAAGGGCAACTTACACTACAGATTATACCATGAGATAAAAAAAATGATTCTGAGCAGGCCTTGATATGTGTTATACGTTTGGCAGTATTGAAGTGTATTGTCAGTCTCTGCCAAATTCAAGATTAAAAGGTTAGGGTTTGTTTGTTGTTTGACACAGACAAACAAACTCTCTCTCGTATTTTTTCTCTAAAAAAAAATTATCAAAACCTAACAACTAACATAAACCATTAACCTGGACCACCGCCGAGAGCGCAACGCATTGCGTTGAACAAACTCTCTCTCGTATTTTTTCTCTAAAAAAATTCTCAAGACCTAACAACTAACATAAACCATTAACCTGGACCACCGCCGAGAGCGCAACGCATTGCGTTGAACAAACTCTCTCTCGTATTTTTTCTCTAAAAAAAAATTATCAAGACCTAACAACTAACATAAACCATTAACCTGGACCACCGCCGAGAGCGCAACGCATTGCGTTGAACAAACTCTCTCTCGTATTTTTTCTCTAAAAAAAATTTATCAAGATCTAACAACTAACATAAACCATTAACCTGGACCACCGCCGAGAGCGCAACGCATTGCGTTGAACAAACTCTCTCTCGTATTTTTTCTCTAAAAAAAATTATCAAAACCTAACAACTAACATAAACCATTAACCTGGACCACCGCCGAGAACGCAACGCATTGCGTTGAACAAACTCTCTCTCGTATTTTTTCTCTAAAAAAAATTCTCAAGACCTAACAACTAACATAAACCATTAACCTGGACCACCGCCGAGAGCGCAACGCATTGCGTTGAACACTCTCTCTCGTATTTTTTCTCTAAAAAAAATTATCAAGACCTAACAACTAACATAAACCATTAACCTGGACCACCGCTGAGAGCGCAACGCATTGCGTTGAACAAACTCTCTCTCGTATTTTTTCTCTAAAAAAAAATTATCAAGACCTAACAACTAACATAGACCATTAACCTGGACCACCGCCGAGAGCGCAACGCATTGCGTTGAACAAACTCTCTCTCGTATTTTTTCTCTAAAAAAAATTATCAAGACCTAACAACTAACATAAACCATTAACCTGGATTACCGCCGAGAGTGCAACGCATTGCGTTGAACGAACTCTCTCTCGTGTTTTTTCTCTAAAAAAAATTATCAAGACCTAACAACTAACATAAACCATTAACCTGGACCACCGCCGAGAGCGCAACGCATTGCGTTGAACAAACTCCCTCTCGTATTTTTTCTCTAAAAAAAAATTATCAAGACCTAACAACTAACATAAACCATTAACCTGGACCACCGCCGAGAGCGCAACGCATTGCGTTGAACAAACTCTCTCTCGTATTTTTTCTCTAAAAAAAATAATCAAGACCTAACAACTAACATAAACCATTAACCTGGACCACCGCCGAGAGCGCAACGCATTGCGTTGAACAAATTCTCTCTCGTATTTTTTCTCTAAAAAAAAAATTATCAAGACCTAACAACTAACATAAACCATTAACCTGGACCACCGCCGAGAGCGCAACGCATTGCGTTGAACAAACTCTCTCTCGTATTTTTTCTCTAAAAAAATTCTCAAGACCTAACAACTAACATAAACCATTAACCTGGACCACCGCCGAGAGCGCAACGCATTGCGTTGAACAAACTCTCTCTCGTATTTTTTCTCTAAAAAAAAATTATCAAGACCTAACAACTAACATAAACCATTAACCTGGACCACCGCCGAGAGCGCAACGCATTGCGTTGAACAAACTCTCTCTCGTATTTTTTCTCTAAAAAAAATTATCAAGACCTAACAACTAACATAAACCATTAACCTGGACCACCGCCGAGAGCGCAACGCATTGCGTTGAACAAACTCTCTCTCGTATTTTTTCTCTAAAAAAAAATTATCAAGACCTAACAACTAACATAGACCATTGACCTGGACCACCGCCGAGAGCGCAACGCATTGCGTTGAACAAACTCTCGCTCGTATTTTTTCTCTAAAAAAAAATTATCAAGACCTAACAGCTAACATACCGCCGAGAGCGCAACGCATTGCGTTGAACAAACTCTCTCTCGTATTTTTTCTCTAAAAAAAAATTATCAAGATCTAACAACTAACATAAACCATTAACCTGGACCACCGCCGAGAGCGCAACGCATTGCGTTGAACAAACTCTCTCTCGTATTTTTTCTCTAAAAAAAATTATCAAAACCTAACAACTAACATAAACCATTAACCTGGACCACCGCCGAGAACGCAACGCATTGCGTTGAACAAACTCTCTCTCGTATTTTTTCTCTAAAAAAATTCTCAAGACCTAACAACTAACATAAACCATTAACCTGGACCACCGCCGAGAGCGCAACGCATTGCGTTGAACACTCTCTCTCGTATTTTTTCTCTAAAAAAAATTATCAAGACCTAACAACTAACATAAACCATTAACCTGGACCACCGCTGAGAGCGCAACGCATTGCGTTGAACAAACTCTCTCTCGTATTTTTTCTCTAAAAAAAATTATCAAGACCTAACAACTAACATAGACCATTAACCTGGACCACCGCCGAGAGCGCAACGCATTGCGTTGAACAAACTCTCTCTCGTATTTTTTCTCTAAAAAAAATTATCAAGACCTAACAACTAACATAAACCATTAACCTGGACCACCGCCGAGAGCGCAACGCATTGCGTTGAACAAACTCCCTCTCGTATTTTTTCTCTAAAAAAAAATTATCAAGACCTAACAACTAACATAAACCATTAACCTGGACCACCGCCGAGAGCGCAACGCATTGCGTTGAACAAACTCTCTCTCGTATTTTTTCTCTAAAAAAATAATCAAGACCTAACAACTAACATAAACCATTAACCTGGACCACCGCCAAGAGCGCAACGCATTGCGTTGAACAAATTCTCTCTCGTATTTTTTCTCTAAAAAAAAAATTATCAAGACCTAACAACTAACATAAACCATTAACCTGGACCACCGCCGAGAGCGCAACGCATTGCTTTAAACATTGATAGCGGCAAGCGGCACCCACAACATTTTGACATACACGCTGATCGAACTATAAACTTACTTCGCTCGCAGCGGATGCGAAATAGACCGGACCGTGCACCGAATTTCACCCCAAAAGGTTACTAATGTCAAAATAAGACATTGGCATTTTAAAACTTGTCAAAAGTTTGAGTGGACGTATCACGTGATGAAATCCGCCATTAGTATTCCCGCGGCCATGAGTTTTCCAAATTATAGTTTGTTTATACGGAAAAGAACCATATTTTGACGTTTTTCACACATTAGTTATTTACGATAATCAGAACAGTAATAACAACAAACAATCCAGAACATTTAACAGAGAAATAAATATTTTCTTGTAAGTTTTATATTGCTTAAATATTCGTAAGTAACTGTTCAATAGATTATTGCGGTGTACATTTGCAATTCCAGGGTGAACATGTATGGCAGGTAGTTAATGTCGGGAAAACTCCAGTATAGCCCACTGGTACATTTTGACATTTCCGGAATATGAAATTAGAGGAACTGTTATGCCAGTGGCGAAACTGGATTTTAAGCTATAAATAAGAGAAATACTCATTGGGAAATTCAAATTCAATATTATTGTCGACGATTGGACTAACTGCTTGTTTTATGGTGATACACAGGCATTTTTGTACTAAGTATACACAAATCTTAAACTGCAGCTAACCTAAATTAGCACCTTGACGGCAGCCAAAATTGGGTCTGGCATGAAACTCTCGTGTTTTTCCTCCATTGTCTGAACATTTGTAGAACCTCCGACAAACTGAGAATCACATTATCAAGCGCATGCGCCTAAGCACCAGTGGGCTAGATTGGAGTTTAGTCCATGTATCTATTTAATATAATTTAGATGTTATATCATTTGCGTTTTGGATTTGAACTTTCCAATTTCCATTAATTGTAATAAATTGAGGAAAACACTTTATGACTCATATTTCTTCAATATTTAAACCTCTTTGTGGTATTTTATTGTATTTGAGAGATTAGTCATTTTGAATAACTTTCTTTCACTTCAGCAAATGAATTGTAAAATTTTATTTTGACTTTAGTAATTTTATCTACGACAGTGTGTAAAATTGCCTTTTAGTTGGCAGTTTTAAGTTTGTAAAACGACTGGTTAATAACATGTTTTCATTAGTTTTCGTCGTCAGTAGTAACGTATTTAAAAGATTTCATTAGGCACGTTGTGAGTAGCAACGTGTTTTAAAATTTTTAAAATACTCAAAATTACGACCGGTTGCTGGTAATCCTAATTTACATTTATTTATTTTTTCATATTTACCGTGTTTTCTAGTTTCTATCGTAGATAAAATATTGTACGATACACATGCGTAAAGCATCTTTAGTCACTCGCGGGGCTTAAAACGCTCGCTCACTCGCGTTTTAACTCTACCCCACTCGTGCCTAAAGAGTAGCTTTACGCACTAGTATCGTAATAGTAATTTACGTAACAAGTATAGAAAGTGGAGCTTTTCAGTACGAGTGAGATGTATCCGGAAGAGGCCGTTAGGCCGAGTCCGGAATTTCGAGACGAGTATGGAAAAGCCACTTTCATACGAGTTTCGTACAATATTTTTTCGTACACTAGCATACAAAACGGAATACTAAATTTATCCTCGTATATAGCAAATAAGTAGAGTAATATTAATGTAATGTAATATTATATGTGTTGTAACTAAGGAAACGTACGGCAAAGTGCTACTTTGCCGTACGAATACGGCAAAATACTACTTTGCCGTACGAATACCGCAAAGTGCAACTTTCTGATTAATAAATTGTACGGCAAAGTAGCTCTTTCAATGCTAGTGTACGAAAAATTACTATTTTGTTATCAAATGTCGCTTACACCGTTAAAAAATTCTATTTTTTTATTACATCACCATGGTTTTCCGCAAAATCGTATTTTGATATTGGATAAAAAAGTACCTACCAGTCAAAAATTGTATGGCCACACTGTGATTATATAGTCACTGTAGTAATTTAAAATACTATAAATTTAATTATAATATACATAAGAGCCCAGCAAATTTTTCCATTTTTATCATATGCATTTGTACCCTATGGTATGGTACTTATTAATCATGTAAAATGAACAAAACACCAAAGCATCGCTTTCCTGCGGAACTTTTTCTTGCCGAACTTTTTCCTGCGGGTTTATTTCCCCACGGCACTTTTTCCGACGGAACATTTTCCGCGGAACTTTTTCCTGCGGACCTTTTTCCGGCATCGCTTTACTATACCTTCAAAATAATGTGTTTTTTATTAGACTGTACAGTAATTTAACCTGCATTCGTTAAGTACATTGCGGAACGGAGCCTTAGCAGATCAAGTTCGAATATCGGAAAGTATTTATCGAATGCTCAACTGTCACCTGTCACAAAATGTGCAAATGTCAAATTAAAACGTTAATTTCATTGACTCATTCATAATTTTTAGCCTCTTTTACGTTCGGTGTTGAGGACCATTCATATTCAAATATTAAATAACGCCGCCGTTTATTTGCCACTGTTGTTACTTGTCATGCGCGAATCTTCTATTTATTCGGCCAAAATACATCGAGCAAATCGAGGAACATCGAAATGCTCGCATCGGTACTTACTGAACGCCGACAGATCTCGTGTGGCTCGCTCTGTATTTAACGAACGATTTCGAGGCAACAGAGCTGTCAGAGGTACCTTTCCAAACGCAGTTTATATTGTTAAAATGTGAAAAATAGCAGTGGAGCCAACATACTGTCAGTTTGACAGTACGGATGTCAAGTAAATGGATAATAGTATGTGGTTTCAGTATTATCACCAGCTGAAACAGTCTTTAAACATTTCTTTCAGTTGCAGTACTAAAGTATCCTAAGATCATAACAGTCACTTTTTTTTCCATCTTTAATCATTCAACCCCGAAGTGTTAAAAAAACATTGACATAATCACTCAAATCGATGTCCTATAAGCAGAAAGACTGATGTAATCTAGCAGCATTTTAGTTTGTTTTATATGATAGGAAGCAATAAAACGCAGTAGTCTTCTCCACGTACATTTATTAACAAGGCGACATGTTTCGAAGCCAAACTGGCTTCATCTTCAGGCCAAAATGATCATTGGTTATAAAACAGGTAAAAACCACGTGTTCCAAATTATAGGTTAAATTGAGGTTAAGCGCTGAAGGCGAGGTAGTAATAAAAATTCACAAAGAACACCATATTGGAGAAGAAAATTAATTCAATAGCCAGTTAACTACGTTATAAAGATCGTTGTACTGGTTATTACATCAAATTTAACAAATTAAAAATCTAGAATCTAGTGCCTTCTCCGTCAGAGAATGGTTGCTATTTTACTTGCCGTTTTTTAATTTGTTAAATTTGATGTAATAAGCAGTACAACGATCTTTATAACGTAGTTTACTGGCTATTGAATTAATTTTCTTCTCCAATGTGGTGTTCTTTGTGAATTTTTATTACTACCTCGCCTTCAGCGCTTAACCTCAATTTAACCTATAATTTGGAACACATGGTTTTTACCTGTTTTATTATCAATGATCATTTTGGCCTGAAGATGAAGCCAGTTTGGCTTCGAAACATGTCGCCTTGTTAATAAATGTACGTGGAGAAGACTACTGCGTTTTATTGCTTCTTATTAAGACACCTCCACTATCAGCATGATGGATCACCTCCCTGTTGTTATGATAGTTTGTTATATCTCGTAAACAAATATATTAATAGTATGGTGTTCCTGTTGTATTTTCAAGCAAGGTTTGGTTTATCCGAAAGTTTATGAAAAACTACTTAATTAAAAAAAATTGTTCAAAATGCAATCTTCAAAAAAGTACAAATAACAAAATAGTATTTACGTTTAAATGTGTTTTTTCTTAGTAAATCAACAGTAATTGATCAGTTATTACTTGTGTGTTAAAATGTTATGTCGAACAGTGCCTGCAAATAGATGCTTATAAAAAATTACAGCTTTTTCTACACCAGTCGACCTTTCTAATCGCTTCCTTCTTTCAACAACAGCTTTTTATGCCCCTTACCCTGCTCATGTTTGCTCTATACCCTAAATCATCTTATTTCATTTGATTTTGTTGTCTGGTTCCTTGTGTATTTTGCTTATTGCCGTTGACATCCATCTTTTTCATGCTACTTTTCTGATATTGTAGTGCCATCTGGTTAAAAGTCACACTATTTTTCTTTTTCTTTCCTATGGCTACAGTGTGTAGTTTTACTTGTCCATTTTGTGATCTCCATTCGAGCTCTGTGCCTTGTTCGTCACTGTGTCATTTTCAGTATTGTACTTCCCACAACCGTTCTTTTAATCTTAACACTCAAAATAGCTGGATTGGCGCATTCGCGTAAATTATAAGCTTGCTGATTTGGCGCATTTTTGTTAAGGACAGAATGCAGTGGCGTGGAGTGTGAAGGGGCAACAGAAATTTTTGATGACAAGTTGAAGTTGGCGTCGGATTGGTGGCATTTATAAGACCGGACGTAAGATTAAGAAATTGAGAGAGAAGGTATAAACGAAATAATGGAAGAAACAGCAAATGAAATCCGAAAGTTGCAAGCGGAATTAGCGGGCGGGTTTTTAAAAACCGAAAAAGAGAAAAGCAGAGTGGAATTAGCAGAATTAAGAGGTGAAATAAAGAGGAAAGAAGAAATTAGTAGAGAAAGAGAAATGCTCTATCAGAGCATACACAGATTAAACAATAAATTATGAAATCGAGATACTAAAAAGAAACTAACGAAATTGCTTTTATAGCTAGCAAATTTAGAAGGAAGAAATACCGAGGAAAAATGGCTAAAAAGGGTAGAAGAGTTGGGATTGAAGAGAATTTAAAAAAATAAGACTACCTACTAAGCAAATTAAAAGATAACAATGATATACTAAATATCGCAACATGGAACGTACGAGGTATAAACAGTGGGGGGGCATTAAAACATATTACAAAAAAGGCCGAAAAATAAAAGTGGATATGATGGGACTTCAAGAAGTAAACATAAAAGTAGAACTAATAACAGAAACATGGTGGAGTGCAAAACAGATTTGGGACAGGTTTTATATTGAATAATTCACTAAAAATGCCTTAATTGAAACGAGAAAGGTACACGAAACTATATTAGATTAAGGAGCAAATATAGATAAATAAGTGCAATAAATGTACATGCCCCAACTGAAGATGACGAAGACGAGGAGAGAGATACATTTTATGAAGATCTAGAAAGTTTATACGATACCATCCCAAATTTTGATATAAAAATAACGATTGGTGATTACAATGCAAAGATCAGAAAAGAAAAATATAAGAAAATAGCAGGCTTACATAGCAAACACTCAAGTAGCAATAAAAACGGGAAAAGATTAATAACGTTTGCAGCAGAGAGAAAAATGATAATAAAATCAACATACTTAGCCTGAAAAGAGATATATAAGGGCACATGGATTAGCCCCAATAAAAAGCCTGTAAATCAGATCGATCATATCCTCATTGAAAGTGTTCATGCATACACAATAAACGAAATGCGACCATTTTATGGTGAAAGCAAGTCTTAAGCAATATGTACAAAGAATAAATGCAGATAAAGGAACATTACAGAGAAATTATGAGTACGAAAGCTTAAAAAATGAAAAGGACAGAATAAGATATATAAAAGATGTAGAAAGAGAATTATCAAAAACAGAAGAAAGTGATATACAGTTAGAGTGGACCCTGATAAATAACAGTATAAAGGGAAGCGAAAAAGCCAAGGTAAAAGTAAAAAAAGAGGGAAAGTCAAAAGAATGGTTTGATACGGACTGTGAAAAGGTAATTGAACTGAGAAGGAAAGCAAAATTAAAACTTCTACAGAATTATTCACAACTTAATGAATCTGAATATAAAGAGGCAAGAAACAAAGCAAAGAGTACGCTACGAAACAAGAGAGAATCAATGATAAGAAAAATAGAAGAAATAGAAGTTATAATAGACAGAGGGTAAGATTATTCTATAAGAAAACAGCGGATATTCAAAATAAGAGGAAAAAAGGTAATAAAAAAAGGTGAAATTGTGGGTGAAGAGGAACTGATACTAAAGAGATGGCCGGAGTACTACAAACAGGAATTATCAACCCAAGATATTGAAATTAAAAATACACAACAGCAGCAAGAACGGGATTTGAGTGAAATAAACCCGCCCACATTTGAAGAAATAAGAAAAATAATAAGAGCGCGGGTGAAGATGAAATAATGGCAGAACTGATCAAATACGGCAGACAAAAATTAACAGAACAAATACACAAGCTTCTATTAAGTATATGGGAAAAATATGAAACGCCTACAGAATGGACCAAAAGTTTAATAGTGCCAATTTACAAAAAAAACAATAGCCTAAAATGTGAAAATTATCGCCCAAAATGTAACCTACAAAATACTGGCAAAAACAATTGAAAACAGACTGAGACTGTATGCGGAATGGGAATTGGGAGAGTATCAAAGTGGCACAAAAAAAAGATACCAATTTACATAGCCTTCATTGACTTTAAACAGGCATACGACCTCTTAACAAGAAGTGAAATAATAAAAGCCCTAAGATCATTAAAATGCCCAGAAAAGCTAACACAACTTATCACTATGACGCTAAAACAAACAAGCGTATAAGTACGGATAGGGAGAATGAAATCTACAGAATTCAACACAAACCTCGGCTTAAAACAAGGAGATCCTCTGTCTGCTACGATTTTCAATTTGGTGCTAGAAGTCATCATTAGAAACTGCAAATTCAACAGGACAGGAACGATTTTCAAGAATGCACATAAATGCTTAGTCTTCGCAGATGACATTGCAATCCTAGCAAGAACAAACGAGGATCTAAAAGCTCACATTCTTAAACTAATCGGGGAAGCAAGTAAAATGGGAGCCAAAGTAAACGCTACTAAATCAAAATATATGGTAATGGGATCAGGAAAAACAAAAAAACCAGAAAACTTAGTGGTAAAATTAGACGAAGAAATATATGATTTTGAAGCAGTGGAAAAATTTACTTATCTAGGCACTGAAATAGGAAAATATGTAAATATAGGAAGGGAAATTTAAAAATGTTTTATGTTAGGCACGAGTAGAGCTGGAGCTTTGAGGAAACTATTGAAGAGTAAAAATCTATCGTTCAAAATTAAAATACGTATTTACCAATCTTTAATAAGACCAGTGGTCACGTATGCGAGTGAAGCATGGACTCTTAGAAGTAAGGATATAAAAAAGATAGAAGTATGGGAAAGAAAAATACTAAGGACTATCTAAAATACTTTTTTTTCTATAATAACTGTCAAAGTGTTACAATATTGGTAGATATGCGATTAAAATGCTAGGAAAGTTTTATACCTCGTGTTGGTAGAACTTTTTCAAAATTATGGTTGTGTCAATTTTGAATGTCAAAGTTTCTTAATTTGAACTCTTGACAAATTTCTTTTTTTAACATGGAATCATCATCAATAAAATCGGATAAAAAAATAAAACCAAGAAATATTTTAAATGCAAAAATGAAGCAAGCGATATTAAATTATTACAATCATTTTTTTAGTGGAAGAAAAGAACTAAAATGTATGTACCAACATTATTAAAACTAGGGACCCTGCAGGAATGCAACTTATCCCCTAGAAAGTTGACCTTGAAAATTATTATAGAAAAAAATTTACTTTACGGAGGTACAAAGCAAAACGAGGTATGGAGAAGGAAAACAAACAAAGAATTGGAAGAACTCTACAATGACGACAGCTTGATTACAAGGATAAAACAGAGTAGAATCAAATTGATACGCCATGTAATGCGAATGGAGAGCAGTCGGAACACCAAAATCTGTTCTGATAGAGAACCCATACGGGAAAAACCGCAGGGGAAGACCTAAACGAAACTTGACACCTTGGTTGATACTTTTAAGATAAAAAACAATAGTATCCAGTACAACGCTTTGTTGATGATTGTATGAATAACTTTTACAACGAGAGGTAATTTAATTTAATTTAATTTAAGATTCATACAGGTTTTCCCTAATTACATGAATCTAAAAAAAAATATAAATGAATTACATTTAAGAGCTTACGGCTAGCATATTGATGAACCAAAATGTTGTGCTCATTGCAAAGGACTCAAAGAAAACTCAACCCATCTTGAAAGTCTAATCAAATGTATAATATTTCGCAATTAATTTGAAGAAAATGTTCTGTTGCAAGCATAAGTCTATATCCAACAATAGAGTTACTTCATTTAAAAGTTTAAACATTGTTATAAATGGCTTATTAGATGTGTAGGTAACGTTAGGTATGTGAAACATGGCTACAGCGCGCATATTTTTTCTGGGTATACGTAATTTACCCAACGATAATAAGTGATTATTACAAAGCAAGTTATTCCAAATTTTAAAACCGAGTTGTATTAGTGAAATTTTTCTACGAGTGCACAGGTTTTGAATTTCAAATTCATGACGTAGATTCACAGATCTAACAAACCGGTAGTCAGGAAATAATCTGTATTTTTTAAAATATAAGAATCGCAAAAATTTATTTTGTACTTTTTCAATCTCTTTGATGTCTGTCATAGTATGAGGATACCAAACAGTCGTTGCATACTCCAATTTAGTTCGTACAAGTGTGAAATATAATATTTTTACAGTTTTTACATTTCTGAATTCGCGTGATTGTCTAATAATAAATCCCAAAATTTTATAAGAGTCCGCCACAATGCGATGAATGTGCATTCTGAAATTCAGGGTGCCGTCATAGGTCACACCTAGATCCTTGACAGTATAAGTTCGTTTTAATATAGTACCAGCAATGTTGTAATTAAATACAAGCGGATTTTTATTACGTGCAAATGACATTACAATCCATTTTTCTATATTAAGGGGTAGTTTATTTTTAATGCTCCAGTTATATAGTTTATCAATATTACTCTGTAAGCGTGAACAATCATGAATAGAATTGATTTTAACAAACATTTTTTGATCATCTGCAAATAAGAGACATTTAGCAACATCTAATACGTCGGGCAAATCATTAATGAATATTAAGAATAATAATGGTCCTAAATTAGAACCTTGTGGCACTCCTGAATTCGCAGTGTACTTGCCCGAGGTATTTCCATTAAATTTAATAATGAATTTACGCGATTTTAAATAAGATGAAAAGAACTGTAGCATGTTTTGAGAAAGCCCACAACCAGCCAATTTCTCCAATAGGATTTCATGATTCACTTTATCAAACGCTTTTCTGAAATCAGTGTAAATTACGTCTATTTGTTCCTTGCTCTCGAGTGCTTCGTAAATGTAATTAGTAAAAACTGACAAATTCGTTATAGTTGATTTCTGAGAAACAAAACCATGCTGACTGTCCGATATTGAGTATTTTACATGATTGTATAATTTATTATAAATAATATGTTCAAATATTTTGGCAGGTGCCGAGATCACAGAAATCGGCCGATAATTACCGACATCGGATTTGGGACCATTTTTATGCAATGGTGTCAACACTGACTCCTTCCAAATTTCAGGGAAAGTTGCAGAATTAAGTGCTAAATTATACAAATGAAGCAGTGGTAACTCGAACCATTCAGCACAGCCTTTTAGAATATATGGAGGTATAAGATCCATACCAGCCGATTTCTTTGGTTTCAACTTCCTTATTGCCATTTTAAAATCTTCACTTGTGATAGTTGCTATATTAAAAATTTTTAAATTACCAATTACATGCATGGAACTTGTATTGTAGTCATAAGAGTTATTATCAAAAACCGATTGGAAAAATTGACCGAATGCATCAGCTGTCTCACTGTCTTCGACTGCCATACCATTCATTTCAATCTGCACATCACCACTTCTGCATTCCCTCTTTTTGTGTTTTACATATGTCCAGAAGTTATTAATGTTATCATTTATAGACTCTTCAGTGGCATCTATGTGTTTTTTATATTCAGCATGCGTTAATGATTTCAACCTGCGTCTTAAAACTCTATACATCTCGTAGTGATGTTCAGATAGATGTTTACAGTTTCTATAATGTGTTTTTTCTTTATGTAGATCTATCATAACTTGGGTAAACCAGGAAGGAAACTTAGACTTTTTTTTATTATACCTATTATACGTTGGAACAATGCCATTGAAAATACTGTAAATTATACTATAAAATAATTCAGTTGCTTGGTTAATGTCCTTGTTTTCTAATACTGGTTGCCAATTAACATCCCTAATTGCAATACTTAAATTAAGAAAATTACATTTTTTAAAATTATATGTTGTTGAGTGATTAATTGTCGTCTTTTCTTTAACAGGCGGTAAAACAAATTCTATTGTAAACGGTGGATGATGCAAATCTGGACTGAGTAAAGGATTGTTTCTTTATTTATTGACCACTCAAAATTAAAGTCTTCCGAGATAATAACTAAGTCTAATGTTTTTCTATTAATATTGTCTACGTTATTTATTAATTTAAGTCTATGCAGATTGATAAATAAATATAGTTCCCTATGTCTAACGTCTAAAACATTCAAATCAGTATTCGGGCTGTAGATATTTTGCAGATTGAAATCACCAACAATACAGATATTTTCACTTATAATACCATGAGTAGTCAAAGTTATGTCGACTATTTTTGCGGTGGTGTCACCAATGTCCATTGCGCTTTGGTACGATTAGGACGAGTGCGATAGCACGAGTCCTAATCCAAAGCGCAATGGACATGAGTAGTGATACCACCGCAAAAATAATCTACTTAACTTTGACTAAGAATGGTATTCGAGGGACTATTTAATGAACCAAACTACTTTTTCAAATTAGTTTTCAGTAAATCTAGCAACAAACTACGCAATTTCTATAGTAACAGAACACTAATATTGACTTTTTCTAATAAAAATAGCATTTGTTAAAAATAGTCACTTGAATACCTTCTAGGAAGATATATCCGCTGATATTTTTTTGATTGGTCAAGAAACGTCAGAATTCTGGATTTTCATTGGTCACTTTTTGACAGATGACAGGTGAATTGAATAGTCAACATTATTTATTAAGGCATGCTGTTCAACAAAATTTAAAAAATGGGAGTACTGGTCGACTGGTGCATCTGGAGGAAAATATACATTTAAAAGCAACAACAGCTTTTTGTTTACCTTTAAACTAATACAAATAGCTTCGTATTTTACATCCTGAACTGCAATGCAACTTAAAATTTTAAATCTTTTTCTTACCGCGATTAGTACACCGCCGCCCCTATTCTTTTTTGTAATATTTACGTTCCGATCACATCTATGTATGCTGTAAATGGAATTATCTAAGATTTCAGTATCCAAAAATCCGCTTGTAAGCCATGTTTCTGTTAGACACAAAACATCGTAATCGTCATTCCATGATGCTTCATACAATTGGGAAAGTTTGCCTCTAAGTCCTCTGCAATTTTGGTAGTAAACACATACCATGTTTCAATAACCTAAAACAAAAAGAGTGAATAGTGTATTGTATTTAGCGTTGGCGTTGGCCGCATTTCCAATTATAATTGTGATCATAGGAACAATCTCACAAGCAAATTAACTTTAATTCAAATGAGCCATATGGCACCAATTTAAAAAATAAGGTACAAGTACAAACAAAAGCAGACAAACCAAAGAACATTTTTAACGTTATTAATAAAACTGGCGAAAGTGCAAAACGTAAACCTTAAATATTTCCTAAATGAGTAAATATTAAGTAATATTAAGTTTCTATAGTAATAATTATTTACAATCACAAAACAATCTCACAAACAAATTATCATTAATTCTAATGAACTAAATGGTATCAATCAAAAGTAAGTTACAAACATAAGTAAACAAATTAAACGAACATTTTCTAACGTTATTAATATAACTGCCACAAATACCAATAACTAAACTTTAAACATTTCCTTAATGATAGTTAATAAACAATAAGTATTAAATTCAAGCAATAATAATTCTTAACAAATAAATATAAGATCTTAAAATGATTGAGTAACTAAGATCATAGGTAATGCCAATTGACTGAAGCCAAATGTATGTAATATAGCAATAAGTAATTTATTTATTCTTCAAATTACTAGGTACATCTATTTCCTCTAGTTTTAGCAGTAAAAGCTCTTGAATTTCTTGTTCTTGTAGTATTCTTGGTATCGCGGTTAAGTCTTTATTTTGATCCGACGCCATATCTTTCTAATACCGTGTTGATATTCGCATTCCTTCATCTTCAGCTTCCATTAAGCGGTTTTTTCTTTCTAGTCTTCATAACTTAATCTTAGTTATTCCTTCACCATCCATGATTGTGTTCTTCAATAACTGGTGTATTATAAAATCTTGAATGGAAGTTTTTCAGTTGGTATTAATTATTGGTCTTTTAAATTAGTTTACTGTATTGCTAACAGCCCAGCCCAACTGTGTATTTTTTCACCTCTTACCTAATGTTTTAATGCTCCAACTCTGTTGTTTACACCTCTTATATCAATATAAACAAGTAAACATGAAACTGTTTTTAATACTCTGAGTGGCGACTAAATTATAGTTTTAAAAAAATAAGAGGAAAGATAGTTTGCAGTTTTAAAATAATTGCGAACTCAATCAAGTATTTTGTATATGTTGTTGCAAATTGAGCACCAATTTAGAGCTGGAGAGTGTCATAATTTCAATAGAAATTTAGGTTATTTGTTCAATCGTTTTGAGGGTGGATTTATTACCTACACATCATTAGCCGATTTATCATTAATAGAGATTACCTTTGGCACTCTATAAGATTAATTTTCATATTTAACAAATTTTCAAAGATCTTTTACATTGATTCTTAGAAAATTGTCTATTTTCCATATAAAATTACAATAACAAAGTTTGGTTAATTGTTTACCATTGTAGTAATTACGATTGTCAGTGTATTTTAAATTCTTACGAACTGATTAATGCATTCTTTAGAAAAACTACAAATAACTGTAATTGATCAACTACCGGGTGTCTTAAAAAGAATTACATCTAGTATGCTTTGAATTTCCCATAATGCACTCTAAAATTTTATTTGAAATTGGCAAAACTATAACAAATTCGAAATTAGCAGGTTACGTTTTGCGTTAGTTTGTGTAAAAATGACGCAAAACCTAACCTGCTAACCACGAATTTGACATAGACTTACAGTCTTGCCAATTTCAAGTAAAATTTTAGATTGCATTATGGGAAATTCAAAGCATACTAGATGTAATTCTTTTTAAGATACCGATTATTACTTATGTGTTAATGTGTTATGTCTAGCAGTGGCTGCAAGTAAAAAAAACCAGGATACTTTTTTACCTAATTCTCAAAATGCGTCGCGGCCAGAAAAACCGGGACTTTATCCTATTGATGACATTTATTAATTAGAATTGTCAGTATCAGTAATAGTTTTGCGCATTTTGAGAATTAGGTCAAAAAAAGTGTGTACAGAAAACTAAAAAAATTTCTACCACTTTCACACACTGAGGCAACCCTCGTTTCAGTCATCCTTTTTAATCGTTAACATCCTTCAAACAACAGATTTTTGTGTGTCTCTTACTCTGTTCATGTTTGCTATGCGCCCCAAACCCTCTTATTTAATTTCATTTTGTTATTATTTCTAGTTGTTCTTCAAATCTCTTGTTATTTTGAATGCCACTTTGTCAGTCGTTTCCTAATCAGCGTCTTGCATCCACATGTGAAACAAATGCCATTTCCTTCAATTTTTCTCTATCTAGTAGTATGTACCTACCATTGACACCCAACTTTGTCCTGCTACTTTTCTGATATCTTCGTACTATCTGGTTAAAAGTCTTCTTATCTTCTTTTCTTGCTCATGGCTACAGTATGTAGTTTTACCTTATCATCTTGTGATATCCATGCAAGCTATGTGCCTTGTCCACTGCCATTTCATTTTCACTTAGGTGTTTTTTGTAAATGTCTACATTATTTAATTGAGCATTCAATACCAATACCTTCGATCCTCAGTGTTACATGTTTAATAAATATAAGTATCGATAATACTTGTCTTTATTTAAGCAAATCGCAAACTGGAAGAATATAAAATGCAGGTACAGTAGAGGACTTAAAATTGACACCTTTTTTGATGCAGGTAGATTATTTATCCCCAGACTCATAATTTTTTTATTCTTACTATGTACATCTATTTCCTCTAGTGTTAGCAGTAAAAACTCTTAAATTTCTTGTTCTTGCAGTATTCCTGGCAATAATACGGTTAAGGATATATTTTGATCCGACATTGTTGATAATTCGCATTACTTCCTCTTCTTGAAAGATTATTTTTCCTTTCTAATATTTTCCTCCTAGTCTTGCAGTATCCAGCTCTGTTGTTTACACGTCTTGTATAATTATAAACAAGTAAATAAAAAACTGTTGCCAATGTTCTTGAGTGGTGACCAATTATAATTAAAAAAAAATTCGGGGAAAGACAGTTTTTAATTTAAAATAATTGAAAAATCTATCAAGTATTTTTTATATACCGTTGCAAATTAAGCCTGAATTTAAGACTGGAGAGTGTCGTAATTTTTATAGGAAGTTAGGTTATTTATTAAATCATTTTGAGGGTGGATTTATTACAAATCATTGCCAATTCATCAGTAATAGACCTTACCTTTGGTACTCTACAATATGAAGTTTTTGAACAAATTTCCAAAGAGTTTCTTTTAGATTGGATCTTAGAAAATTTGTGGCATGCTGTAGTACCGTTTATCAAGGTATTAAGAGGTACGAGAGCTACAACGAGCTATTTTGCGTCTTCAACAACTCAAGGGAGGTGTTCGACGACTACCAATCAGTTAGGAGCTGATAGAAAATACACTCAAGGTACAAGTGAGCCTTGTGTGGTCTAGATATCTGTAGTTAATATTAACCTCAATTTGGAAAAAGTAATTTGATCAAATAATTTGACAACATTATTGATTGCAATATCAAACCAAGTATAATAATACAATCTAACTTAGAAGAAGGTTCTATTAAAAGTAGGGATGTCGTACCCGGTCTAAAATCAAACTCGGGTACCCGAAAACAGTACCCGGGTACCCGAGGGTACCCGAAATATATAACAAAAATGTAGCGTACATCGCAACATTATTTTCGCCCCGAGTTTTAAACTGAACTAAATTGAAATAGTTCCTACTCTCCCACCAAAATCACATAGAGGATGTTTATGTTACTTCATCCGATACTGACGCGATTTAATGGTACTATTGACGGGTTGAATTTTTCCGTAAAGCGGTTTTATTATATGAAACAAGAAACATTATGTGGTATGGGATGGGGTGATTCTGGTTATTACTGCATATGGTTAGGTTTTTCTAGAGCGTATTCCTATTGTTTTTAAGTTTTTATCTTCTCCGAAAAAGGCTGACTTACTAGAAATTACATAATTTACTAGTCGGGTACCCGGGTCCTGAAAATATACCTGGGTTGACTATTACCCGGGTCAACCCGGGTACCCGGGTACCCGCCGACATCCCTAATTAAAAGTACTAAGGAGTGTGATTGACAAAGAAGTCAATACAATAATAATTTTGTAATTCAGTATTCAATTATAAAGAGATTCATTATTATAACCTTTACTCATTCAGCTGAGGAAGGTAGATTCTTATTTGCTCAATAAACTGACTAGCCGAGGTAATTTTAAATAATAGTCAAGTGACATAATTTCAATCATATATTTTCATAAGTGAGATATGTCAATTTTGAAAGTAATTCAAAAGCAACAAGGTAAGTGTTTAATACCTTATTCTAGATACTACTTCGGTTAACTAAGCAGATATCCAATTTACTAATTGTAATAACCGTTCGAAAAAGGGTTATATAACAAGTTATTAACGAATTATTTATCGAACAGGACCCAAAGCGTTAAGTTGCAAGATAATATATCTATTGTAGTTTATTTAAGATCTGGAGTCCCACAAGGATCCATTCTTGGTCCTTTGTTATTCACTATCTATACTTTTTTCTTCATTGATTGTATTAGATGCTGTAAATATCATGCATATGCTGATGATACTCAGCTATATTATTCTTTTAAACCTTCTAATATTGTCAATGCTGTAAATGTAATTAATAATGACTTAGAGAGCTTGTACGTTTTATCTCAGACACACAGTTTATTTTAAAATCCATCTAAGTCACAAAAATGGTCTTTGGGAAAAAATCCATATGTTGTGATATTCAAAATTTAGGTTTATATTTGAACAATTTTCTCAGATTTTCCAATCACATTTCTAAAAACATTCAAAAAGCCTACGTAAATCTTCGTTTGTTATATCCTCACAGGCATTACCTTTCCGTCAAAATTAAAACTGTATTGTGCGAATCTCAAGTCTTATCACAGTTTACTTTTTGTAGCCCTCTATATTTTCCTTGTTTAAGTTCTATTGATAGAATAAGAGTTCAAAGGGTACCGAATTCTTGTCTTGGTTACATTTTTAGAATACGAAAATTTGATAGGATTTCACATAAACTTTTTGAATGTTTATTTTCATTTGACATTTATAAAATATAAAATTCTTTACCTGAATCATTAAAACGTTTGTCAACTAAATCATTAAAAGAAATCTTACAAAAATAATGCTTACTCATCAATAACTGATTAATTGTGCTGCTTTGTGACTAGTGTTATGTTGTTCTAGATTCTATTGTTTTTTTTTAGTTTACAATTTGTTTTTCTAGGATTAGTGCTTCACATTCGTTGCATAATTTATAATTTCATAATTTGTATAATTTTATAGTTTATGTTATTTTATATTATTATTTTTGTGTCATCATGTCTTATATTTCGTTTCCATTTAAAATATTCAAGGTTTAAGTGGCAGAACAGGGTGCGATAGGATTTTCCTTGCACATCTAAACTTCACCTTGGGATTCTTTTGCAATTATTTGTATTTATTTCTGTATTTAGCCACTGTTATTACTTTGCATGTATTTATTTGTGAAAGAATAAGATTATTATTATTATACTATAAGTAATCAATAGGGATTATTTTGGATTAACAGTCACGTGCCAAATGTTGTCCTTCATCGTACGTCAAAAGAATCTGTAGTAATTAAATGCACTGACAATAATGGCTTCACTATTGATACAAAACAGATTTTTATGATCAAAATTTGTTTAAAAACAAAACTTTGTCAATGCCGATACAGGACTAAGTAACTAATAACTAAATTTGTGGTATAGTCGACGACAACTTTTCTCACATCTGGTTGTAGTTGTCGAATCATAAATTTTTCGCCAAAGCAGATGGCAAATGTGTTTGGATTTGTATTTTGCCCCCCAGCCCTCACAGCCCCTAAACCTGTACGTTTATTTTCCAAGTGGACAGCTAAATTCTTAGAAGTGACAAAGATCGCCGCGCCAACTATAATTTTGTAGTTAAAAATGGAATAATATTTGCTAGCACTACTCTCCCTGCCCTCTATGAGGGCCAGCTGCAGTCCATAGCGGTGTCTTAAGTCAGAAATATGTTCCCGCCACTAAAGGCACGCTCTTAAATAAATATCTGCATTATCTAAAATATTTCTAGTATTGTATTTATCTAGTAGGCCCTGTTATCAGTAATACATGTTACTGTTTAAGGGTCAGTTATAAATAAATCTTTAAAAAAACTTCTGCTTTCTTATTGTATTTATTTGGTACCATTTCTTTCCACAATCAAGGCCCTTCAAATCTGAAATGTCAGAGCAGCTATTTTCTATTGAAAAGTATTAAGAAATGTTTTCAATTCGATTTTCTAAAATTTGTATTCTATTCGCTTTACTGATTAGTAACATGATCTTCAATTTTCAGGTTCATAATGGCCGAGCTGCTCCAAACGGAGCGCACCTACGTGAAGGACTTGGAGACGTGCATTAAATCGTTTCTGAAAGAGATGCGAATCGGTGCTGGAAACGGCATCCCTCCAGCACTCCTGCGGAAAGAAGACGTCATTTTCGGCAACATGGAAGAAATATACAACTTCCACAACTCGGTGTTCCTCAAGGAGTTGGAGAAATACGAAACGATGCCCGAAGATGTCGGGCATTGCTTCGTGACGTGGGCCCAGAAGTTCGACATGTACGTGTGCTACTGCAAGAACAAACCAGAGTCCAACACGCTGCTGGTGCAGCACGGCGGGTCTTACTTCGAAGAGCTGCAGAAAAAGCACAAAGTCGAACATCCCATCGCTGCTTACCTCATCAAGCCTGTGCAGCGCATCACCAAGTACCAGCTTTTGCTCAAAGATTTGCAGTCCTGTTGTCAGGAGGGGCAGGGGGAAATTAAGGTATCTAAATTAGTTTATTTTGTCTTCTAATACTGAAGTCTGTTGTTTGTTAGGACGGCTTAGAAGTAATGCTCAACGTACCAAAGAAAGCCAACGATGCTATGCACCTGTCCCTCGTGGAAGGCTGTGATGTTTCAGCCGATAAGCTTGGAGAGGTGGTGCTACAAGATGCCTTTAGTGTTTGGGACCCAAAGCAGTTAATTCGGAAGGGGCGAGACCGACACATCTTCCTTTTTGAACTCTATTTGCTATTCACCAAAGAAGTTAA
The DNA here is from genome assembly GCA_940337035.1 of Agriotes lineatus. Taxonomy (NCBI): domain Eukaryota; kingdom Metazoa; phylum Arthropoda; class Insecta; order Coleoptera; family Elateridae; genus Agriotes; species Agriotes lineatus. Next base: position 36,522 of record CALNHX010003389.1, on the reverse strand, counting down.
GGATTCTGCTGGAAAAGTTAAATACATCTACAAAAACAAGCTTATGGTGAGGTTCTTCACAGCTAGGAAACTAATTTTTTCAAAATTTTATTTTCTTCAAGACATCAGAGCTTGGTGTAACGGAGCACATGGAGGGCGATGAGTGCAAATTCGCCGTGTGGACGGGAAGAGCGCCCATTTCTGATTATCGCATTGTGCTCAGAGCGTCTTCTTTGGACACCAAACAGCTCTGGGTTAAGAAATTGAGGGAGGTTATTCAGGAGACCTATTTCAGCGGTGCTTTGCCTTTATCTCTGCCTAAGAGTCCCGCCAAGTTGAAGCCACACAGTCAGCGGTCCAGCAGGTAATTACTGATGTTTTTTTTATTGAATAGTAGTTTTTCATTAGGTAATTGAGGGGTACAATGCAATAGCCAGATATCTCAATATTTTCTAGTTTTACAGCGGAGCAACATTAAATGTTTGAAATTATAACTTTTGTTTTCTTTTTAAATTGTTTTGTGGTAATGTAAGTGCTTTCATTATCTACATTAAAAGTTTATGTGGAGAATGTAATTAATTACAGTTTATATCTACATTAAAGGGACCGCACAAATTGAGGCCTTCGGCTAATTGAACAATTTCCTTTCATTCAGTTAACAGTCTATTGTTGCTAATAATTGTTGTTCCTATCACTCTTAAGTCTTTCTGCACCTGATTTGACATACGGAGTTTGGTTTTCTTCCTCTTCTTTTGTTGTCTGGTATTTTTCTGTATACCTTCCTAGCAATCCCTTGTGGTGATGTCATAAGTGTCCTAGGCACTTGAGTCACTGTACTGTTGCTGTTTCTATGATATATTTGATTACAGTTAGGTTAGAAAGTTAGACCACATGTAAGCTGAAAACATTACGAAATTAAACACGCTCTCGTTTTTTACTGTCACATTTCACTCCCACTTGCATTATTAGCTCTAGGAACGGTAGTTCAAATTCATGGCCCTAAAATGCAGGATTACCTTTTTGTTTTTCAAACTTTTACAATCCCCTTTGTTTGGCTGCTTTTTCCTATATAACTTCATCTAATTCAAGGAGTTCATTAACCTTTCGCCTCAGTAACAATAAATTAGCTTGAACTTCCTTCCTATCTGTATCTGCAGAATTTAAGTCTGCCGCCACTTTATCATGTAACCTAGTAAAGGCACTTCTTCTAACTCCTCATGCCTTTTTATTTCTTTCCATTTTTACCGGTCTGTACAAAATTCTTCCTCCTAACCTTACTTATTTTCATGACATCCTGTCACGGTCGCCATATCTTACATCTGTAACTTTTACTATGCTCATCGTGATTTAGGAGTAGGTAAATATCGTAAGAAACAGGTACACTATTCTGATAAAAATTTACAATAAAAAAACTAAAGTACATTTTTTTCTATAATAATTTTCAAGGTCAGCTTTCTAGAGGATAAGTTGCATTCCTGCAGGGTTCAGTGTTGCCAACTAACGAATTTGTGAACCAGCTAAACGCAGACTTCAGAATGGCTAAAATATGGCCAAATTATTTAAATGCAAATAAACTAGTTACGGAACAAATTTGTTTTTCAATATTTATTATGAAATAAAACAATCAGTTTAACATAGATATAAAAAAATGTAAATATAAGATAAAAATGTAAATAATATAAACTCTTAATCTTAACAGTAAAATAATTCATTTTCACTAGCAATATAAAAACTTTTTTTAGTCAAACACAGAAAAAATTACTCTTTAAGTTATTAAATTATTAGGTCAATGTCATCATCATCAACTTCTTGTACAAAAATATTGTTATAATTTTTTTTAATCCCACTTATATTACTATCTCTAGGAACGGTAGTTCTAAGGAGAGCATTGATACCAATAGCAAAACTTATATATTACCAATTATGTTTGGTAGTAAAAGGAACCCATATTATGGCCAAAAATGAAAGTTTATGGCTGAAAACTCATTCAAACATGGCTAGAATTTCGGTGTCCCGGAAGTTCTACTAAGTTATTGCTAAACCACTAGTCAAAAATGCCAGATTTAGCCTTAAATGGCTAGGGTTGGTAACGCTGGCAGGGTCCCTAGTTTTAATAATGTTGGTACATAGATTTTTGGTTCTTTTTTTCCACTAAAAAAATTATTGTCATTTTGACAGATATGTCATAATAGTGGGTAAAAAGAACAACATAGTAAAATATTGCAAATTTATTAATTATTAAACTTGCAATATTTGAAAATAAACATAATGTACGTTTGCAAAGTTAAAGGTAATTGTAATTAAACGACAAATGGAAGAATAATAAATTTTGACATTCAAAATTGACACATAACCATAATTTTGAAAAAGTTCTACCAACACGAGGTATAAATATTTCCTAGCGTTTTAATCACATATCTACCAACATTGTAACACTTTTACAGTTATTATAGAAAAAAAACGTACTTTACACTCCATATTATACTCCATTTACTTGACATCTGCACTGTCAAACTGACATTATGTTGGCACCACTGCTATTTTTCACATTTTAACCACAGAATAATACCTTAAATCAGAATGGCCTTTCTATGTCGGCGCTTTTGATGTCAGCATACTCAATTTTTGTGACCTAGAAATTGTCCGCCATGATCCTAGTGGTGTGCAGAGGGGGTAAATTCAAAATTATGTGCCTAAATTTTAAACTGAACAGAAATAATCCGTACGTTTAAGGTCCATGCAATTTATATGGAAATGCACAGTACACACTGTGCCACCAAAAGATCTTTTCTGTGCACTCATATTAAATTAATATTTTAAAACCACTTGCACAAAAAAACATAACCTACTGATAAGGGGTCATTGACCGTCACAAGTACACGTGTAAAATATGGAAAACAGCTGACTGCACACCACCAGAACTCGCGCATGCGCAAAGAAAAAACTAGCTGAATTTTAAGCAGACAGGCCATTCTGTATTATTCTGTGTTTTAACAATTAAATTACTGTACAGTCTAATAAAAAACACATTATTTTTGAGGAATAGTCAAGACATTTTTTTTTTAAATTTGACACTGACAGTGCAGATGTCAAGTAAATGGAGTATATTATCCATTGTCAAAACTTGTGAACTATCAATGTCAAATTTTTTAAATATTTGCTAAGTGTACCTAGAAATTACAGTTTTTTTGGGAATGTACTTTGAATATAGTGATTTCTAGTAATAGTACAGTTAGGTTATGTTACATGTGTCAAAAGTTAAGCGAAGTTTTTCCTTGTAATAATTAACTATAGCCTTTTTTTCTTTCCAATAATAAAACCCTCTTTCGTTTCTGTTTCATTGCAATTGAAGTGTATGCACAAAAATTAAAGAGTTTAGGAGTTTTTTTTTACAAGAAAGTGTGACATAAGTTTTTAAATTTCAAAAATTTCAGTGCTGCCAAAATCAGTAAGTAGAAGTTCCAACCAGAATTTAAACAAGATACCAACTTGGCAGCGTTTTGACAGTTCACGAGTTTTGTGAATGGATTATATGTTTTACACAATCAATAATAATAAAAAAAACTATCAAATCGTTGCCAACTTTACACATCCAGGGTTGCCAACTTTCAATTTGATCAATCTCCAAGAGTGGAGGAAAAAGTGGCCACAATGTCACCAACTAAAGTACGTTTTTTTTCTATAATAACTGTCAAAGTGTTACAATGTTGGTAGATATGTGATTAAAACGCTAGGAAATTTTTATACCTCGTGTTGGTAGAACTTTTTCAAAATTATGGTTGTGTCAATTTTGAATGTCAAAGTTTCTTAATTTGACAAATTTCTTTTTTTAACATGGAATCATCATCATCATCAATAAAATCGGATAAAAAAAATATTTTAAATTGCAAAAATGAAGCAAGCGATATTAAATTATGACATATCTGTCAAAATGACAATCATTTTTTTAGTGGAAGAAAAGAACTAAAAATCTAGTGTACCAACATTATTAAAACTAGGGACCTTGCAGGAATGAAATAATCCCCTAGAAAGTGGACCTTGAAAATTATTATTACTTTACACTATAATAAGAAATAGCCAAGAAATCGCCACTTTTAAATATTAATGACGGTTTGCAGCGCACAAAAATATTTTGGACTAAATTTAAAACGTGATTTAACAATTGTTTCTATGGTTTTTGAGTCAATTTTAAATTTAATACAAAACTTTTTCTAGCAGTGCAAACGGCCATTAGGTATTTAATTTCTAATTAAATGTTATAGAAATAAATGGGGTGTTTTAAATAATTACAAATTTTTTGCAGGAAATTTATAATTTAGATATATGAAACAAAATAATTGAAAACAAATATCAACTAACAAATACATGGAATAAGAAAAACTTAATATTGCCTAGAATATGATGGTTAATTCGACTAAAACAAGTTTTCTTTAGGTAATTATTATTTTGCCAGATGATAGCCAGTTTTGATCCATATGTTGCCAAATTTTGTCGCCAATCACCAAACCAGAATTTAAGTCGCCGTCTTGAGTAAAAAGTAGCCACTTTTGCGAAAAATCGCCACGGTTGACAACCCTCGACACATCATCAAAAACCTTAATAAATATAATTCAGGGGTTCTCAACAGAAGTATTCTCATCTTATTGCATAGCTACATTGTATATCAATTATATCATGGTTATCAGTCTTATTGCCTCCAGTGGAAGTTATTTCAAAACGCGGCCTGTGATTAAATCCCATCCTGGAGCTTTTGTAGCATTAAAATTGTTATATATAACATTTTGTATTTTTTTTTTCTAAACTTTTTAATTGGCGGTTCCATTTGCTTTCTTGTTCTTCTTCACTTTGAACCTCTTTGGAATGGGTTTACATACTGCTTTTAGGTGATTTGCAAATGTTATTGCTTTTTCTTCGTTCGATCTTGCCTGTCTTTAATCACCTAGTCCAGGGGTCGGCAGACTTTCGAATTAGATGAGCCAAAAGTTAAGTAAACAAATTCTGGAAATTTTTAGAGAGCCGCAACATCTATTTTGTCTGTATATATTGTAATGGTTTACTGCCCATAGCAATTCTAATTGCCTAATTACCTAAATGAATAAGGTCAAAATGGGCAGAGAATTAAATATTTGATTTATTGCAAGATAATCTACTGTACATTAATAAGTGCACTTGATGTGAGCAGCAGTAACTAATAATTTGAGGGATAAAAGTTAGCATGAAATAAGGCAGGTTTCAAAAGGGTTGCGTTCAGAGTTTCAGATATGATAAATATTCAGAAGGGCCAATGCAATTTAATTTGTAACTGACGGATTTGAGCTTAGTTATGTCAAACATAATGTGAATAAAATGGTACAGAATTATTTGTTAAATACAGAAACTATATGAGCATTATGTATTAAAAGTGTATAAGCCAGCAAACGGCAAATTAGCTGAAAGGTAAATGAAACCGTGCTAGCAAAATAATAATTGCAAAAAGCAATGAAAAATGGAAGGCAGCCGATCAAAAGACAATTAGTGAGACGCTAAAGGAATTCAAATGTATCAGTGGATTATAAATCAAAGTGATTTAAAAGCAGAGCAAAGTGTTGTGGCTTTATTCCAAGAAAAAGACAATTTTAGTAGTTAGGTAGTCCATAAGGTTAAACATGTTATCAATTCTAATTTCCTTTATAAAAATTTAAAATCTAGTTGCTGAGTGACCTGACTTGTCATTTTTTATTAATGAAAAACAAGCTTGTAAAATTTGTGTGGGGGCGAGATTGAGCTCCTCATATAAAAAAATAAATAAAAAGTCTATTTTTGATAACATTTGTATGTAAAGTTATTCATCAGTGTGCAGGGCATCTGTGGGTATAAATTACCAGGCATTAAAAGTACCAAGTGAAGCAGATTATATGTATTTAGTGACCTTATCACAACCGAATGAACAGCGGGCGGCGGCGGGAGCAGTGCCAACACCGGCGAGAATTTGGGTGGAAAGGGGAGGAGAGGGGCGCGAGTGCGGTAATTTACTAAATGACAGGGCGGTGCAAAAAAGTCGAAGACAAAGAATTTTTGCTTTGTGATTTATGTATGAGTGATTGGACTGTTTGAGTTGGAGAGCCGTAAAATTCTATGTAAAGAGCCGCATGCGGCTCGCGAGCCGCGGTCTGCCGACCCCTGACCTAGTCTAATTGATGGATTATTCTGTTAGGGTTGCTTTAGTCTTCGCACTGCTTTCCACAAACAGTATTCTACGGCTTCTGTTGCTGTCATTGTGTCATTCTTTTAATCTAGTAGTAATTTCGTCAATTCTGTGATAGCTCCATTAATGTGTGAATGTTGCGAGCGTGTTGGCTCTTGTGTTGGAAAATCTGCTATGAACATTGTGTATAATATGGGTCTTAGCACACTCTCTTGGAGAAGCATCTTGATGGTTGAATGTCTTTCACTAATTTAGCATTTTAGCATGCTGTATAAAATTCTGTTTAATTTTGCATAACAGGCCAGAATTCCGTATATTGACAAAGGCTTGTGTTACATTGAGAAATATAGCAGTACAATATTTTTGGGCCTCAAGACAATTGTTGATCTTATGTACCTCTGTGTAACTGCTTTATCGTTGAATGCTGTTCTCTGAAGCCAAACTGGAGCTCAGGTTTTAGTATTTGGACTACCCAAGCCACTTTCCATCATACAGGGAAGTATTCTCATCTTATTACTACGTTGTAAATCAATTATATCATGGTTATCAGTCTTATTGCCCCTAGGGGTGTTCGATATCACAAACTAGGTATCGAATAACGAATAGAATTAAATATAGAATATTATTCGATATATCGAAATTCGAATAACTTATTTGGATAACTAATTTATTCGAATAATTTATTGCAATAACTTATTCAAATAATGAGTTTATTCGAATAACTAACTTATTCGAATAATGAATTTATTGAATAACTCAAGTTATTGGAATAACTATTCAGTTATTCGAAAATTATAAACTATTGCTCCACACCCAATTTTATTGGGTTTTATGTTTAGATAAATTATTGAACATTCACAAAACAAACGAAAAAAAAAATTTGTGAGCAATAAAAAGTATGCAAATCGTGGTACTTAAAATTACACTTTATTTACAAGAAGCAGAAAAAACGTTGAAGGCATAGAAATTATTTTATTGGAGAACATTTTTACAATTCAAAGTAGAAAAAACTTTAAAATCAACACACAATGAGATCAATAAACAACATTCAATTATACAGACGCAGAGATGAAATTTTTATTCATAGCCAAAAATATTGTTGTAACTATGGGTAAATCACGGAATCAAATGGCGCGTGTCATCAAACAGTAACTTTAAATTAATAATTAAATATTTTTTATTTTATTTTGTACTCAACCAACAGCCGTTAGGCGTGCACAGTTTAATTCCGTGAATTTACTATAATAAGTTTTATTTGCATAAATATTTATTCGAATAATTCTTTATTCGATATTCGAATAAATTTATTGAAAACACTTATTCGGATTATCCAATAAATAATTCTTGGAATGAATTTATTCGAATCAATTTTTATTCCAATACATTTTTATTTGAATACATTTTTAACCAAATAAATTTTTATTCGAATAAATTTTTATCCGAATAATTAATTATTCGGTAATTCCAATAAATTTATTGGAATAATTATTTATATGATAATTCGAATAACTTTTATTTAAGTATCGTTATCGATACAAATGCACAGACCTAATTGCCTCCAGTGGAAGTTCCTTCAAAATGCGACCTGTGATTAAATCCCATCCTGGAGCTTTTGTAGCATTAAGATTGTTATATATAACATTTTGTATTTTTTTTATTCTAACCTTTTTAATTGGCGGTTCCATTTGCTTTCTTGTTCTTCTTCACTTTGAACCTCTTTGGAATGGGTTGACATACTGCTTTTAGGTGATTTGCAAATGTTATTGCTTTTTCTTCGTTCGATCTTGCCTATCTTTAATCACCTAGTCCAGGCGTCGGCAGACCGCAGTTCGCGAGCCGCATGCGGCTCTTTACATAAAATTTTACGGCTCTCCAACTCATGGCTGCCGAACAAACTCAAACAGTCCAATCACTGATATACTTGAATTTCTTTAGCGTCTCACTAATTGTCTTTTGATTGGCTGCTTTCCATTTTTTATTGCTCTTTGCAATTATTATTTTAATAGCACGGTTTCATTTACCTTTCAGCTAATTTGCTGTTTGCTGGCTTATACACTTTTAATACATAATGCTCATATACTTTCTGTATTTAACAAATAATTATGTACCATTTTATTCAAATTATGTTTGACGTAACTAAGCTCAAATCCGTCAATTACAAATTAAATTGCATTGGCTCTTCAGAACATTTATCATATCTGAAACTCTGAACGCAACCCTTCTGAAACCTGCCTTATTTCATGCAAACTTTTATTCGTCAAATTATTACTGCTGTTCACATCAAGTGCACTTATCTTGCAATAAATAAAATATTTAATTCTGTGCTCATTTTGACCTTATTTATTTAGTTAGTTAGGCAATCAGAATTTCTATGGGCAGTAAACCATTACAATATATACAGAGAAAATACATGTTGCGGCTCTCTAAAAATTTCCAGAATCTGTTTACTTAACTTTTGGCTCATCTAACTCGAAAGTCTGCCGACCCCTGACCTAGTCTAATTGATGGATTATTCTGTTAGGGTTGCTTTAGTCTTCGCACTGCCTTCCACAAACAGTATTCTACGGCTTCTGTTGCTGTCATTGTGTCATTCTTTTAATCTAGTATTCAATTCTTTGTTAGCTTTGTTTAAGTGGCCTTATCATGTGGTAAGCGCGTTTGCTGCCATTGTTTTCTTAATTTTCTTTTTTCTCTTATTTTGTTTTGAATGCATCTTTTACAGCTGCCTCTAGTTCTTTTTTTTTCAGGGATATATCATGATTAATCTCTAAATGTGTCCCAGTTATACAGACAGATCAATAAAAAAACCAATTAGGGCAGGCTGTGATATGTGTTACACGTTTGGCAGTACTGAAGTGTATTGTCAGCCTATATCAAATTCGATATTTGCAGGTTGAGTTTTACGTCAGTCTGTGTCAAACAACAAACAAAGCCTAACCTACTAATCTTGAATTTGACATAGACTGACAATACACTTCAGTACTGCCAAACGTATAACACATATCACAGCCTGCCCTAATTGGTTTTTTTATTGATCTGTCTGTATTATGCTTACTGTGTAAGTTGCTTCTGTTTTTTAACCGACTTGGAGAATAGTCGGATGACAGTTCCAAGTAGGACCTAGTAAAATAATTGGCAGCTATTCCTTTGACTACACAGAAGTCTATGGCATCCGGGTTTTTTCTTCGATGAGTTGGCCAATTGGTTGGTTCATCGTGCAGTTTGCAAACATGCTCATATTATTAGACCTCCTTCTCCAGATCTCCCCACCTTCGACCCCCCCCCCCTCCCCCACTCAAAGATTCTTCTTAATATCCTCGCCATCTATATGGCTAGCTTACACATGTTGTCATTCTGCAGTTTTACACCTTTTGACACATTTTTAACCCTTAATATTTTGCTCAAAGATCCTGCACTTTTTTCCCCGCCATAATTCTTGTTTTAATCTCACCTCCCATCTCTCTTGTAAGGAGTGTGATGTCTTTTGCAATTTTGTCAGCTCACCCTGCCTTAACCCTAGGTTTGTATCAAAATGATCTGTCATTTTACCTTGTATTTTCACTTCAGCTATTGTTCCTGATAAAGTCATTTTCACCAGTCCAATCATCTCTGCAGGAAACTTTAGCTTTTTTCATTGCTTGATAAAAAAGCATCTGTCTATCCACCGAATCATATGCTTGCCGAAAATCAATAAGGAGTATATGAATACTAGAGTTCCTATATAGTATCAGAGTTGAGACAACGCAAATGTCAGCCGCCATTACTGTTCCAAAAATAAATGATAACGTACAAGGCCAGAGTTGTCTTTCTTAGTATGTGTCACCTATGAATTTAATTACTTGCCACTTTGACAATGTCATAAAAAAGGTTTATTTAAAGCGTTTATGAAAACTGCTCTGGTAGGTATCTACTACGGATCCTAGTATATAAGTAATCTTTGAGAAAGCGTTAAGACAACGTAAACGAAGTAGGTACAGCATTGGATTTTAGTTTTCGTTTGCCACCCAGACGCACTTTTTCGCACCGAGTCTGGTTCTACTTGTGAGTGTTCAGTTTATATTTTTGAACTATTCAGCTCTCGTTTTTGGGAATTTGTGTCAATGGATATAAAGCCCCGTTTGAATCTACTTTTGAAGTGAAAAATGCAACAACCCGTATTTCAAAAACTGTAGAAAAATAATTATTTAGGTAACTAATTTTTACGTAAATTCCATATACATACTTACAACTTTGCAAGATATGCTATTTAAAGAACTATTGTCAGGTAGAAATGGAACACATACATATTAATACATTTGCATCAATCAGTGTTAGACCTAAAGTCAAATAAAAATTTGTCAAATGTGACATTCTCAGAACTGGTTTCTACAGTAACTATAGGACTTGAATCTGGCGCTATTTCAGACGAAACTGCGCATGCGCAGTGGATCACAACCAATCAGCATCTATTCCCGACTTGTCTCAACTCTTATAATATTTAGGAACTCTAATGAATACTAAGGTTCTTCTACGTACATTTTTCTTGTATTGGTCTTAACACAAATATCTGATCTATTACCGACCTATCAGCCTTAAACCCACACTGATTCTCCTATAATTGACTCAACTTTACTACTAATTCCTGCATTTATTATTGATGCCAATATCTTATCTGCCATGTTTCCAACAGAGATAGATCTATAACTTTTACAATCCAATTGATCACCGTTTTTGTAAATTGAGGTTATCTCTGCCCGAGTTCATTCTTTTAGCATCTGCCGAAGTGTCCATACGTTTTTAATTAATTAATACTCTTCCCAGGAGTCATCTTTCTCCACTTTTTATCAGCTACCTTAACTGCTGTTATTTATTTTGTGTAATTTTTTTTCACTTCCCTTATTGTTTGGTCTAGAACTTCTTCCTCATAATAGAATTGGGTTTGTGGAATCTCTTCAAAGATCGGTTTTTCTTGCCTTGTGAGTAATACTTCATAATCATTTCTCCATCTTTCCAGGATCTGCATTTCTCCACCTATCAATTACCCATTTCTTCCTTTACACATGTCTGTTGTTTGTGTGGATTTCGTCAATTTTTTTCTATCATTTTCATTTGAAAGTAGCGTTTCTTCTTCCTACTACGTGCTTCTTTATACAGGGTTTTCATTAATTCCCATTTCCCACGTGACCATGTCTTCACCCTGAAAACTGCCGAAAATTGCTTCTAAACAGCAAAGCGAAATGTATGAAGTTTAGAGGTTAGATGTGACAATTTGTTTAGGGATGTTACCAATACCACCAACCTTCGAAAAACAAATTTATAGCGGCAAATTTAAATTTAGTCACGTGGGAAATGTAATGAGAACCCTGTATAATTCTTTGCTTTCATCTGTTCCTTCTTTCAGGGATCTTAACTTCGCATTTCTCGTACTTTCTAGCACAGCTTCACACTCCTTATCAAACCACATCTTTTTCTTGCACTTCTTTTCTGACCTGACTCTTTTGTTGTCGTTTCTGTTACTAACTTCTTTATTATTTTCCACTCTTCTTCAATTTCACCACTTGTTACAGTTCCATTCAAAGACTTTTCCAGCTCCACTCTGTTTTTTGTCCTCTTATCTGTGTTTTCCAGGGCCTTGCAATTCCATTTCTGAGTTTCCTGTGTAAAGGTTCTTTTTTCTCTTGGGAGCTGTTGCTTGAATTTGACTAGTACCATAAAATGGTCAGTCAATATCTGCGCCTTGACAACTTCTAATGTCTACTGTACTTGTCGCAATAATTTTTTCAATCAAACCGTTTTCAATTTCATTCAATTCCATGTACGTTTGTGTATTTCTTTGTGATCCATAAATGTGGCTTTAACAATTATTTTTCTACCTGCCGCAGAGTTAATTAACTGTGTTGGGTATTATTTGTGCAATTACGTTTACTGTGATCAACCATTTGTTTCTTGTTTCCTGTCATTGAAATTACAGTTTTCATCATAGTTCAAGATCCTTTCATATTGTGATTCTAACAGCTTGTAAAATTAATTTTTCTTTGTTTTTCTGTTTCTTCTGTATGAGTGCACATTGATTATACTAATTTTCCCATAGTTGCCCCTTAACCGTAGGTAACATCTTCTCATCGATGGCCTTCAATTCTACAATTTTTTAAATTTGTATTAACAGTAAAGTCTGTTTCTTTGTTTTATGTTCCACCGCTGTTAAAAAAAGTATATTCAAAGTTCAAAATCTGAATTTCCTTTACATTTGTCATAGAGCTCCTTCTTTATTAATCCCCCCAAGTTCCCAATTTTTGCTTATCGTAATCATCTTTTCCCTCATTTGCCATTCTATTTTACTTTTACCATAACTCGGTTTCAAGGCGTACAGTTGGTTCTGTCTTGTGTTTTCCTCCTGCTAATTGTTTGAGGGGTTCCACAGTTATGGGCATCTCTCCTTCCTGCCCCATTTTTAAGCACTGTTATCAATTGTCATCTTCTTGTATCCTAACTTCACTTTAGTAACAGACTTTATTTCGTCATTGGCCGCTTCTAAAATTTTTTTCTGCATTTTCGTTTCGGTTTCGGTTAAGTCATTTTTTAATTTTTTCTATATAAATAGTACCTTTCAACTTTTTTTCTTCCAGGTATCTCATTTTACTATTATTTTATTTAAAGGATCTTTTCCTATGTTATAAACTTCTTTCATCATAGTTTGTACCCCGACTTTGTCTTTTAGAAACTACTTTACACCTTCCTCAAGACGCTCATTGTTTATTTCTGGCTCCTAAATTACCACGTTTGTTTTTGACTCTTTCTGATTCTTCTACTTATCCTTCCATTTTCTTCATTCTTCTTAATGGGTCTTGTCTTTCTTCCTTGTTCCTCATTTCTTCCTTTAAAAACTTTATTTCACATTTTCTAGCAACTTCTTGATTTCCTTGAACTTTTTTTTAATCCCCTTCTCATTTCTAGCACTAGGTTCGTAATTTCTCCATTTCTTTGGCTCCTAGGTCTTCACTTGTTTTTTATTGTGGATTTTCTTTCACAGTTCCCACCTCAACTGTTCTTCAACTTTCCTTAATTGGGAATCTCTCTATTATTTTACTGTTTTGGAATACAGTTGAGTAGTCTTCCTGCCTACTCTTTTCATCTTGAAATATTCTTCTAGGCCCCCTTATTGTTAGTTACGGATGTTTTAAGATCTAGGCTTCGTTTGTGTCAGGCTGTTATGTTGTGGTTGTTGTGCCATTTGAGGCGTATATTTCTGGTTATATCTCGGTTGGTGTTGTTGATTTCCATTTACTACTTGTGTTTATGAAATATTTGGTTGTCTATAGGTGGCCTGTGGGTTTAACTGTAGTTTTACTTGAGTATTTTATTGTGTATTTGCTTTTTCTTGTAAAACTGGATAAAATTCTCCTTTCCGCTCACAATTCTGTATGTGGTGATTTCTTCCACGTTTAAACATTTTGGTTCGTATTAACATGTTTTATGACATGAGCATTTGTGTGGGGTTGCTTGAAGTTTACTATCATATGTAGTAGCTGTTTGATATTGTAAATGTCTTTGTTATTTTTTGTACCATTATGTTAGTTTTAAAAATGTTGATTTATTCCTGAAAGTGAGTTTTTAAGATCGTCCAAAATTTTTAATATGTACTATTATATACCTCTTCATTCAGAATTGATGTGGTGTTAGATGAAAGGGAGACAAGTTTAGCTGCTTTTACATTGTCAAAACGTCATTATATTGGTTTAGAACTAGGATGCAAGCGTGGTTGTTGCACAGGACGATTTTTGCATGACAATGGAGATGCCCAATTACTGCATTGTACTCCTCAATTGGACTTTATAAATGAAATTTATGTTTGGTAGTTATGTGTGAAAATTCGAATAGTTTGATTTTTGATATTGTAATTAAATTTCTTTATACAAGAGCTGATCAAAATTCACTTTATAAAATAGATTGGCACAAACAAAACAAGTTGCAAAAACAATTCATAATTAAATTTGTGGTAAGAACACTTGTAATTGTAATAGCAATCAAATAACTAATTCGAAATTTTCATGAGGATAATTTTCAAGATGCTGAATGCCAAATATGTTAAAGTCGTGAGTATAACTAAGCTTATTTTTTTATTGTGTGCCGCAACGTTTCTTACAGCAACTACTAAATAACTTCTTAGCAGTACTTATTTTATGTATGGGTAATATAACCATCAAATGCATTACATGATATTAATTGAAAAATGTAAATCTATAGCCCCATATTCTAAAAATGTATCTAAGAACAGTTGCTTTTGTTTGTAATAACTATCAATATGCAAACGGAGATTTCTTAGTTATACAGGAATGTAATTTTTTCAATGCTTTCAAATCTTTGGGAAACACATAACACTGATATCATAACTCTAAGTTATCGTACAATTGGCGGGCGAACCTCTGGTCTCATATCTGGGCATCTCAGCAAAAAAAAGAACTAATCCTAAAGCCTTAACTATATCCTGCTTCCATTTAATTTTCATAGTTTCTTTCTAATGTAAATCTTTTTTTATAATAATTTTTTTTAATAGATGGTACGTAATTGATATGAAACTAAATCGCACAGTTTTGGTGCTTTTAGATTACTTACAAAGTTTTTATTTTAATAAGTGGGCAGCAACTGCAATGTTTGATGCATTTAAATCTCATGTGACGTACATTTTATATCATTAATCCAATCATAATGATTTGTCTTGAAAGGATTGCAATAACCATTGCTCTTAAAATATTTATTTGTAGCTTCAATCTAATTGATTTGCTGTTGTCAATGAAAACCTTTGTTAACCTTTAATTAGTCACTTCGTTGTCACATGTATAACATGTTATACGGTGTCACTCAAACGCCAACATTCTCACCAGCTCTAATTATTGTAGTTTTGATTTATTATTCAAATAAAAGTGTCTAATAAGTAAAAAAATATGTACAGGCAGACCTTGCCGTTCGCGGATTTGCGTTTCGCTGATTTGATTTTACGCGGGGCACTTATGTGCTCTTTTTTTTTTGAAATTCACTTGTTATTAATATCGAAATAATGGGTTATTTCTTCAGAGTTACTGAGTAGATTTAGGATATTGTTTCTTTGGGCCCATATAGGCAGGGGTAGATTGTCATGATCTTCGTCTTTGTGCTGTGAAATCCACGGAGCCACGGCAAGCTCATCATCTCAAAGATGTCATAAGAAATTTTCCATAGTGTGACTTGAGGCAATGATTACTCCCTGATCCTTTGGTTGTGGAGTTGCAGTGGTATTAGGGGTAGGAAGACAAGGTTGATGGAATTTAAATTTTCAATATGAAGAAGAGCTGGGCAATTTTATCAAAGAGAAGTACGATTTTTCTATTCTTTATTTGCAATTCCTAGTCCCACTGTCTTATTTCTTTTTCAAAAGTTTCTTTCATGTTTTCTCTAAAACACCTGTTTATTAAATTTCCGTGTAACAAATAATTTTTGTTTCTTATATTTGTACAAGCGAATACACTCAGGCGGTCTGTTTCTTATTATTTTCCTCTCGAAGATCTTCAGTTTCTCTTCATCTTTTGTTGTGAGACACATACTTTCTGCCACATAAGTAATCACCGGTCTTATCACTGTTCTGTATACCCTTAGTTTCGTCTTCTTGCTTATCTTTTTGCTATTCATTATTGTTTTATGTTCGTAGTATGTTTTATAACCTGACTGTATCTGCTGTTCTCCTCACTTCTGCTGTTCTTCCTATTGATAATTGTGTGTAAATATTTATAACTTTCTATTTCTCTATTTTATATTTTTCTATTTTTATTACTCTGTTGTTGTCTTTTTCCTCTTTTCTTGTAATTTTCATATACTTGGTTTATTTCTAAACCTCTCTCTTTTGTTTTTCTACTAATCGTCTCCATTGTTTCTTCCAAACTTTTCCTATCCTTTGCTATCAATGCTTTATCATCCGCATACGCTACAACTTGTATGGATTTTTCTATTATTGTCCTTTAATGTTGCATTCTTTCATAATTCCCCTCTATGGCAATGTTGAACAGTGTCGCCAATAGTCCATTCTCCTTGTCGTACTCCTTTATATACGTCTATTTTGCTCTTTCCATGGTCATCTTTATCATTTTTATCAGTTTTTGGGTATACCCATTTTCCTCGCGTCGCTTATGATCGATTCTCTTTTTACTGTATCGAATGCCTGCTTATAGTCTATGAATACTATCTTCACCCCTATATCTGTTCACAGCATTTTTCAATTATTTGCTTCACCGTATGCGTTGCGTCTATTGTTGACCTTCCTTGCCTGAATCCGTTCTGGTAATCTTCTATTCTTTCCTCTGCAATCCTATTTAATTTTTTTAGTATTAGTGATGTTAGTAGGTATCTTATACACTAAATTCAACAAGGTTATTCTTCTGTAATTTTCGCATAGCATTAAGTCACCATTTTTTGGTATTGGCACTATAACTCTGGACCTCCACTCTTCAGGCATATTTTCCATATTTGCTTCATTAATACATAGATCCTTTTTTTGACTTCATCTTCTCCTTTTTTCAACATTTCACTCTCTTCTCTTGATCTTCCTCTTTTGTTGCCTTTCATATATCTTTTCCATTCTCTCTTGTCTATGTTGGCAGTGGTATTTCTTTTCCTTTTTTGTTTTCTCATTTCCTGGTATAACTTTGTGCTATTTTTCTATATATTTCATCATTTCGTCGATCCACTCCTGTTTTTTTGTTTCTCATTACTCTTGATACTTCCTTATTTGTTTGTATTCCTCATAGTTACTTCCTCTATTAGATTCTATTCATTTTAATCTAATCTCTTTCTTTCTTTGTATTAATATGGGGGGCGATATGGGTGTCAGAACACCCCCCAGAGGCTTTAGGAATAACTAAAATTCGTCTTAAACAAAAAATCTAAAATGACATTTTAGTAATGTATAATTGAATATCAATTATTACATTCGGAATTCGGACTAGACCATTTTTAAAATCCGATCTCAAGGAACATCCTTCGAACATGATTGCTGAGTTCAAATTATACCGGAAGAGCCAAAATGTACAAAATCTTGTACATAAGACAGCAATGGATGCGCTAGCTACGTGCAATAATGACATGTTTCTCAACATATTCAAGTTGCTGCAAATCCTTGCAGTGATTCTTGTGTCAACTGCAACAGCTGAAAGGTCATTCTTCACCTTCGAAAGAATTAAGACTTACCTCTGAAATACAACATCGCAATATAGGCTGAATGGATTGGCAATGCTCTCTATTCACAGAGAACTTAAGATGATAGTAGATGAAATCATAAACGAGTGAACAAAAAAACCAAGAAAACTTGAATTACTATAGTCCATTTACTTGACAACTGCACTGTCAAACTAACAGTATGTTGGCACCACTGCTATTTTTCACATTTTAACAATTAAATTACTGTACAGTCTAATAAAAAACACATTATTTTTGAGGTATAGTCAAGACATTTTTTTTTAATTTGACACTGACAGAGCAGATGTCAAGTAAATGGACTATACTATAAGTTGTATTACAGGTTACAGATACAGATTCTAGATTGAAGCACAGAATAATACCCTAAATCAGAATGGCCTCTCTGTGTCAGCATACTCAATTTTTGTGACCTTCAAATGATCCTAGTGGTGTGCATAGGCGGGAAATTCAAAATTATGCACCTAAATTTTAAACTGAATAGGAATAATCCGTACGTTTAAAGTCCACGCAATTTATATGGAAATGCACGGCACACCATGTGCACTAGTATTAAATTAATATTTTAAAACCACTAGCATAAAAAGCATAACCTTCTTATAAGGGGTCCTCAACCGCCACAAGTACACGTGTAAAACATGGAAAACAGCTGACTGCACACCACCAGACTCGCGCATGCGCAAAGAAAAAACTAGCTAAATTTTAAGCCGACAGGCCATTCTGTATTATTCTGTGATTGAAGTGTGGTGAAAATCGGAACTAATGTTAAAATCTAGTAATTTCCAAGTTTTGTATTGGTAACACTTTTGACATCTATCATATTGACATTAAATTGTTAACCTTACTTAAGCTAAATGACAGAATAAATCAGAGGCGTACTCAACATTGTGGTGTGGCGCATTTCGTAACAGAATTAACAACACACACAAAAATAGCAACAATAACAAAATAAGAGAATTAACAAAATCAACAGCAACAGCAATTTCCACACTTTAAAACAAAGAATCTGTCGTATGACATTAGTCACTGTGCAAACAAAATCCCCCTCCCGCTACTGATTATTTGTCATTTAAAATATAACCAAACTTTGTATGTTTGACAACTTTTCACATATTGCCAATTCATCAAATATGATCACAACGCCTTTCATGACCTACCTTGAGAATCAATCTAGTTTCTGTAACCTGTACAATTGTAATTATTTTATTGTTTATAAGTAAACAGTATGTTGCTTTCATTTCTATAGGACTTGCCGTAGGCCATGATTTAACTAATTTTTTTACAGTCAAAGTGACATTTAACATTTTTATAGGTTAGAGTTATTGCAAGGACAGGCATATCTCTTAAAATTTTGTTTTACAAGCGAGCTAAGTTGTTATTTATTTAACAAATAATTATTTCTGACGCCTTTTGGTTAATAAGCAAATGAAATGCCACATTAGTTAATTTCACCTAATATTTAATTAGACGTCTGTCAACATCAGTTAGTAAATTTTTAAATGTAACTAGTTGGTCTACACTACCAAGAAGTTAAATCAAGGCCTCCTTCAAGTCCTATAGAAATGAAATCAACTATACTTTGTAACACGACCTCTTGCCTAGCCCTACATCTAGTGAATTTTTACGTTACAATGTCCTGGTTTGCTAGCTTATTCAGTCGGTGAGCTATGAGGCTCTATTCACATCGCCAGTGCAGTAAAGGGAAACTAATATTGTTGAGGTCAGCTCGCTGACACCTGAAATGTTGTACTTACAAATGCAAATACCAACGGTAATAAAAACCCAACAGTTTACAGGAATACATATAATCTGTTCCTTGTTCCCTTTGGACGCCACTGGGGTCTACAATGTGTTGCTTTGCTTCTTGGCTGGCACCTCGCCTAGAGCTGCACGTACTCCGTGGTGGGCCCATGTAAGACTTCACTTGGTCAATTTGGGCGTGAACCAATTAATCCGCAGCATTCGCCTATTAGCGCGCGAATTAGGGCAACCTTCGCCCTTAGCAGGTTTGACAGTGAATGAGTTCACTTGCAGGCCTCAGCGTCGTTTCAAATCCGCTGCTTCTTCTCTGAATTAACTTGTTAGCACATTTTCTCACGTAACACTAGCGTGTCCACACTCGGGACTCCATAGTCCGCGGTCACTCACATAGAAATTTCCACTTATGTTGCGATGCTACGTAAATAGACATAAGAACACATACGGTATATAATAAAAGGTATGAAATAGGTAAATACAGGTGGCACAAATTGGCACGTTTCAACTTTATGGTACGCTCAATTTTTTAAAATTATGATTGTAAGGTAGATCACTCTCCCAGAACACCCCCCAGAGCAAAATCTTAGTTACGCCACTGTTTCTGAGAAATGTTTATTTAAACTTCTGTAGGCATTTAACAATTGGGGCGTGTCAGCTGGCATGTGACTAGTTAAAGGTTAAAAAGATATTCTCAAAGATATGCTAATCCAAAAAAGCTGAATCAATTTAACGATTATTTGTTTACACTATTTTTGGATTATTATTGTACATGTTGCAAAAATTAAGCAGCCGTTTTAATTGTCTTTCATTATTATTTATCAACGTTTCGCGTCTTTTGCTTTCTAATTATCAATTTTTGTTTCTTTTAGGGATATGGAAGAGTGCAACTCCCTGGATGAAAGCGTAGAAAATCTGGATAGAAATTCCCTTACATCATTTGGGTCTGGAAACACCACCGACTCCGATAAGGTAGGACAATTTAAACTTTTATTGTAGTTGGGTAAAGTTGTTAAAGGCATTTGCATGAAAAGTGGGAAAGCTATACCACTGATTGTAAATGTTCTAAATTAAAAACAATTTTAAGAAATAAAATTGACCCTGAAATTGCATCAGCTTGGAGGCTTGAATGAGTATAGGTTTAAATAAGTACAATTACACAGATGCAAGTAAACTATCATAGAGGTGCTTATCTCCATGTGCTATTTGTATGACAACTTATTGATTTCAATTTCACTAAGAGGCTATTAATGTAATAGTCTCGTAAAAACTAATTTAATTGTGGGGAGTTTAATGCTGACATGTTTTATCACTTTGGAGCTGTGGAGCATGTAGTTTATTCAGAGTGATTATTTAATATTATTATTGGCACTACTTGGGGAGCTAAATTGTATTATTCATGCACCCAGCCAGGGTATTAGTTAACATTCATTTATATTTTGATTGCAAACAATTCGCATCTGTACATACATAATGTCAAAATCATGAGATTAGCTAACTTTAATTTGTTCAAAAATAGGGAAAAGCTGAAATTGCCAAACCTTTCAGCAAAATATTTTGTTTATCTCGGCGGAGCAGTTAATGCTAACTCAAAACAACAAAATGTAATTCGCGTGTAAATAGCAGCTCTGTAAACATGAACATCGTAACCAGATTAATTTAAACAGACCGCACTACCTGTAACAGCCAAATGGGAGGGAGTAATAGAGTTTAGAACCCCTTTACTGCATTAATCTCATAAAGTGATGCATCATATGTTTAATTCTGTGGGTTTAGTGAGTGGTTTCCAAGGAAAATTTAATTTTGTGTATTACAAAGGTACGAGTTTGATGCAGTTTCAAATGGACTGCTAATGCTGTAGGTCTTGTAGTCAATGTTGATTTTTTAAATTAAATATATGCTGTGGCTAGCGTCGCAACGAAGGACTTTCAAATCCAGTACTCGTCATGACTTGTTTTTTTTTCTGCTTCAACTATTTTAAGGTTGTAGGTTCGAAGTTAGTAGAAATAGTAAATAAAATGAGGAAAAACTGGGTTTATTTATTCGTCAACTTCCACAAACACACTGTGCAGAATCGCGGGAGACGGTTGCACGAAATTACAATGTGTCCGATTTTTCCGATGTTTGACAAATTTGATGCAACAAAATGACCGTGTGACCTATGCTTAATAGTTGTCTAAAAACACAGGTCAAGAGTGCTTTAAGAATTTTGCTAGTGTTTGTTCTGTATGATACGTTACATTTAGCTGAGGATACATTGTTGTTAATTTGAAAGAATGATTTTGTTCTATAATATAAACAAGCTCACAATAACTGAATTGACATGGCCATCCTTAAATGAAAGGCGACTACAGTCCTGGCTAAAGCATGCTTTCGGCGATTATTGGCGGGAATAAGGACTAGGCGGCGATTGTTAAAGTTAGAAAAATGCATAGAGTAATTTGGAAACACAAACGGGCGCCAGTCGTTAACCACGACAAAAAACTACAGATCTCTGGCTATCAGTCAAATCCAAAACGCACCTATCTTTGTTCTAAACTCGAAATAAAAAACGAGCAGGTATTGTGGTGTTAAATAAACAGATATACCAGCAGTAGGTGTAACAAGAGGCCTTAATAATTGTTAAAAATATATAACAAGGCACTAATAACAATGTCAAACTAAATATGCCTGGTGTACTAAAGGAACAGGTAAAACTAGGAATGTAGCTGACGACGCCAAAGCAAATAATACAAAACGGTTGGGTTGTGTCAACATATAATAGTAGATTATGTTATTAGGAGTAAAAGTGATACTTTATGTGGCGAAGCTGAAGTTTATTTAGCCGAACGTTAGTGAGGCAAATAATTCAGCTAAGCCACATAAAGTCACTTTTACTCCGAATAACATATACTATTTTATCTGCAAACGTATTCAGGTAAATTTCAGGCTAGCACTGTACCCCTGCGCCAACCTCTGTTGTTCAGATAATGCGCAACTGTAATGATATATGAACATACTGAATCACCCGTTCTAATAGCACACGGCCACAGCAGCTGTCACACCATAACCCACGGCGACAGATACTCCGATCCGCTGCTTAAAGGTTTATTTAAATTAAAACTTTTTCGTACTTTTTTGAAAATAAAAACCGGCCTACGAACTAATTCTAAAAATTAGCAAAATTTTAAACCATCATACAATTTAATCGGTCCAGTATCTTCGGAGGAGATGGCGAACAAACATAGAAAGAAAGAAAGAGAGCAATCATTTTGTGTGCTTAGGCAGATAAAGTACGCAAAAGTCGCTATTTTGTCTGCTTAGGCAGATAAAGTGACACTTTTACCTTGTCAATAAAGACAAATAAGTTGTCACTTTTGTGACGTTTGCGGATAAAATTATATGCAAGATTCTATCCTTATTGGTGTGTTTGCTGGTGACTATTATATCCCAGCTTGTTTGTGAACGTTCTGCTACATTGACCACAAAATAGCATTTCATCTTCGTTGTATGTGTAGACCATTACGCTAGTTCGCCTACTCTTCATTTCTGTTCGTCTTCTGTCCAGTTCTGCATTGCATCTTTGCTCAAAATCACTTACTTTCTCAGCCAGGTATCTTCTCCATCTTTGGCGGCCGTGAGCTCTCTCTTCCCATTTTCTCAGTGAGATGTTGGTCTGAGGCATGTGTCTTTTTAAACAATCTTTATACCTAAGCCTCTGTGTGCCCCTCTTCCTGTCCCGATAAAGCATCTCCGAGTACATAATTTGTTTCGGCAATCTATTGTCACACATCCTTAACACATGTCCACTCCAGCAAAGTTGATTTTTCATTAGCATGGCTTTGATCCCCATAGTCTCGGCTCTTCTTACTTAACACCTTTGTGTTCCTGATGTAATGGTGCCATTTGATATGTAAAATTGATCTTTAAGCATTTTAGATGGAATTGATGTGCCTCCTGTATATACACCATGTTTCTGAGCTGTACAACAGTGTCGGCAGGGTAGTTGCTTTATAAACCGCAATTTTGGTGCCTAAAAAGTTTCTGTTGGTGCTTGCCAAAGGTTGTTGCTGCATTCGCCATTCTTGTGCTTATTTTTAAATCCAGCATATTATCTGTAGTGATGGTGCTGCCAAAGTATGGTAAAATATATAACAACTGTGACGCAATACAAACGCCCAGCAGGAAGCATTAATAAAGTCAAAAAAACTACGTTGGATATGACCAGGTTGCAAGCTAACTTTGGAAAAAATACACAAATAACTGACTTTAAAAAGCTTCCACACGCGGCAAGCTAATTGACAGCAGAAACCCTGACTGAAGGCAGCTGTCGTTGCTAAAAAAAGGTAAACTTTTATCTGATATCGTGCGCAATAAATCTCAAAGAACTTTGTACTTAAATGTCGCATTACCTTAAAAGTAAGTGCAGACGTGGTTGCGATGGCCGCCAGGGCGGCGATCAAATGCTGCTTGCACTAACAAGCGGATCCTTGCACACCTATCGCAACATGTCGGCAGTAACAGTGGTCTGGGTTGCTTTCTAGTGAAGCGGTGGCGGTCAGATGCTGCGTGTTGAATTTGACCGCTTACACCACACGTTCTGATGGGAAAGTGTGTGAAATTCCTCTTTTCTCTTTCGTTGTTTATTTATTTGACGAACTCAAACTCTTCTCAGTTTTTCTCTAAAATGAGGTAAATAAAGAATATGAAATTCGTTATGGTAGTATATCTATCATCTGCAAATATGAATATGAACGAAGAACTTATGATTAATGTTGATAATCTTTAATTAGAGCGACCAAGAGCAATAGTAGTTCTTCAAAATCTATTTTTAAATAAAATAAAGACCATGCAGTTTTTACCTTGTGAAGTGTCTCAATCTCTTTTGATCTTAATGTTACTGCAAACACAAAATCGCGACCGCCATCGCCAGGGCATCAGTCTGGGCCTACCTTTACGCAGGCAAAATACAGCTAATGCAAATACAAAAATTCCGCTCTTATGTAAGCTAGAAGGAGGAATGTACTACTACTCACAGTTTATGTAATTAACTGGTCTAATCCAGGGCAGCACGTTGTGTAAATGGGACGCTTTCGAAGTCATCGCCAGCAGATTTTCGGATCTCTGCCACGGGCCGTTGAATTAGAGATGCGGCAACTCGCGGTAATGCAATCCGTCCTAGACCGAGCGTTTTGGCTTACGTTCGGCGAAAAAAAAATACCTCCAATATCAGAGGGACGACCGCAGAGCATACTGTCGACGCAGCAAATGAAAAGGACATACGAGCTTCATAGCAATAGCGGAGAGCGTTCGTAGCAGTACGTCGAGAGCTGGTCTAATTTAACAATTAACACCAAAACCCTAAGGAAGAACATCTGCTCACCTCACCCTAGATCACGGCCGAAAGAACACGTGCAGCTTGAATTTTATAGCTGGCACATTAGCCAGGAGGGCGTAGATAACGTTTCTATTGCTTTAAAAGGCTGAAGCTGCTTCCAACCTAGAATTAATTATTTATTAGAATTAATCGTGCGCGTCAGATACCAACTTCAACGGAACTCACTAACTCCTGCTTTGAGGTGCGAGATGGAAGTGTTCGTCAAACTCGAAATCAGGGTGAAGTTAGCCTTACTCCCGCCAAAATTTCGTGGAATTAATGAAATTAAATGTAAAAAGGGAGCAGCCTCCCAATGAGAAATTAGGCTTCTAAGGCCGAAAGTAAAAAGGGCCGTTACAATACAAAGATACTATTAAAATGAGGCTGTATTCGTGCAGGAATACTTCAGTGCAGTGAAAGATTGGGTTGTTGTAGAGCAAAAATCTTATATTATAAGAGCTGATGCCGCCGGTCGGCGGTCGGCGGTCGCCGGCCGTCCAGACCGTAAGCAGGCGCGCGCACATGCCGATCGCGCACAAGTGGCGACGCAGCAAGCATTTGTATTGTTAATGCTGGCAGGGCCGGACGTAGGCTGGCTACCAGTTTAAGCAAACATTTTTATTGTTAACCGTTTCTTTACGCTGGCAGGGCCAGACGTAGGCTGGCCAACGCGTTCTAGTAAGAACATAGGACTAGCGAATATTTACGTTCATTAAATTATTACCCATGTTCATATGTTGTGATGCACACGCAAAAATGAGTTTACACTCAGCTAGGTTCTGCGTCCCATTTCGTACCCCATGAGTTTTAAATAGCCATTCGGAAAAACATCTAAGTTACCGTCGTACCTTGGAACTGGAATCTCTGCAGCACGAGTTAAATATTTGAATATTCAGTTTTTTGGCAGATTCTTGCCTTTAACTTCAGTCGGCGATTCTCGAAGTAAAAAAAGGAACAACAATTTTACATCAAATAATGTGCGAATCTTGGAAAAAGTGCAACAGAGACCCGGGCAAAGATTTAATGCAAACTCACTGCTCCTGTTTTATGTTCATCTCGAAAGTCGCCAGACGTAGACAACGGCAAACAGACGAACTTTCCGCCCAGTTCCGCGTCACTTGGCACACTGACTCACAACACATGCTGGTACTACCACCTAGCGGCACATCCCGCTACTATCGTTTAGACGTCGCGATCAAGTCCAGAATATTGCTCAATTCAGAGAGAAAACGATCGAGTCATGAAAATTGTATTGTTTATGCAGCAGCATACAGTTCCAGTTCGCGATCTAAAAGTAGTTTTAATAAGTAAATGAATCGTATTCGCACACCAAAACTCAAATGATATAGTAAAGTCACGAATGTTGTCTGATATTTGAACTATTTACCAAGTAATTCCATTTAAATATTAAATTACTATTGTTCTGCTTGTATTGTAACTCCTACGTAATTATGTTGTGTGAAAGCTCCAATAGTTGATGTTTCTAGGTTATTTATATACATACTGTTTCTGAAGTTACTAAATACTCATAAGTTTGTTTGCCGAGTGAATGGGATGCAAACACTAAATTTTGAATATTCGGGGATTGAGAAGGCTTGGTGACGTCACAAATCTTAAAGGAAGCAACCTGTTGTGGCAAAAGGAAATCCCAGCGAACAAGGGTAGTTAGTTCAGCAATAAACTGTCACCTTTGATTGCGAAGCCATTAAGTGTTTGCAAACGAGAGTCGCTATTGCTCCACAACGGGTTGATGTAGCGCAGGGGCGCAAATAACTAAATTAGCGATAAACGGCGAAAATTGGTCGTTTGCGCGTTTGATATATGTAATGGAGGCATGGGCTTGCTCAATGAGGTCTATATTTAAGGGCACGAGGGCGGCTCCTGGTCTTAATGTCAGAGGGTCACGACCAACCGCGAGCAGACGCATCCAGTATCCAGTCATTTCCTTCGTAAAAACGGGGTAGATGAAAATGCAACTTTTTTGGCGTTCGTCCGCAACCTACACCAACGTTTTTGCGGCTTTATCGTCGGGCAAATCGGACGCGGAAAATTTATCGGAATCGATGCGCAAATTAATGGCATCGCGAAACTTCGCCAATAAATCGCAAATCCACCCCTAAATCTTTATCTAGATACATATTGTTCGTGCACCAAGCCAAATAGAGTTTTGCGTGAGTCATTTTCGCACCTAACTCGTTATCGAGGAATTGTTTGTTGTGTACCCAAATTTCCTATTTGATTATGTTTGGATGCTGTTTGACACGTGAGGGTCTTTCACCCATGTACTTCGCAAAATTGGGCTCGTCACAGGGCGTGGAGGGTTGTCACCGCTCCGTTTTATAGCTAGGGGAGAATAAAAGACGAATATAAGAACCACATAAAAGCATTTTTGTTTAATGACTACATTTTACATTCACGAAAACTTCCTTTAGTCATCGGAACTTTAAGACGTTAATCTATCCGGATCCTGGCTCAATAAATTAGGAGAAGTAGAAAAGCATTGATCGCCTTTGATTTAGAAAAAAAGTGATTAACGATTAGTTATTTTTTTGTACAAACTATTGGAGGCAATGGAGGAGCTGGAAATAACGGACTGCTCAATTAGGATAGTTGAAAACCTCTACAAACGCAATACCGTACATGTGATAATAGAACAAAGAATGGGCGTTTTCTAAAATATTCCTCGAAAAGACACTAAGAGTATAGAAGAAAAAGTGCGAAGAAATAGAAGTTCCATTCAAGACTGAACACTGAGATTCGCAAACGACCAAGTAATGATAGTGTGACCTTTGCGCCCGTACAAATTATATTTGAACATTAAACAATAATCTAAAAATTGCAAGTCGCCATCTTACTCACAATAGACGTTGTTTTACGCCGCGCGTGCACTAGGTGATTCATTGGAGACCGCGATGCGCGTGTTCGCATAGCAAGTACCGGCAGCGTAGCCCTACTTTTCTTCTCTCAGAAGAAAATTGATGAGGGAGGATCGGTTTTAAAGTATAGATCATAGAAGCGGTTTCAAAGATCAGTCATTACCTGATTATTAGCGCACACGGCGACGTGGAGAATAAGAAATCTAGGTGTGAACTTGGAGTTTCTTGAGGTTGGGCTGCTTCACCGGGTGAAGCTGGACTTAAAATTTGTCTTCTCTGGTCGGGGGGGGGGGATACTTGGTCGAGCAACCCAATTAGCATGGACACAAACGTTACACTAGCACAAGATGAAAAATATCTCAGCTATATGGTATGGAATACAAGAGAAGAACACCCTAAAAATGGGCTAGAGATAGATGGAATATGTATCAACAGCTTCCGAAGAAGTAAAAAACTTGGGCGATGAAGAAACAAAAATGAAAGGGAACAAAAAATTTAAATATTTCGGTTTCGGTTCAACAAAAGAAGCTACAACGGAAGAAGAATAAAGAGTACACTGGGACAAACTAGAACGGGCATAAAACAACTGCACTCGGTAATATGGGACAGAACGTAACAAAAAATACAAAATATTACAATATACAATTTCTTAGTACGCAGTGTAATGACATACTGATACGAGAATTGGGAAATAATAAATATGAAAGTAATATAAATGCCACACAAATGGAATATTAGCGAAGATGCTGTAGAGTGACTAGAAAAGGAAGAATTGTTTATTAAGAAATTAAAGGGAGAATGACTGCAGCAGTATGATCGTGTCAGAAAAACAGGTAAAAACAATAAATATTAAAAGTGACAGAATGGAGCCCAGTGGCTAAAAGAATGAAAGTAAGTCTCAGGAGGTCGGAGAGAGATGAAGTGGGCGAAACCGTGAGAAGAGATAGGCTGGGAGGATAAAGATGTAAATTGGAATCAGAAACTATCTAAAATAAATGGCTATTTCTACACGTCCACCTAAAGATCTGTTTCTAGCGTGCATTAATCATACAAACTGCACGCGAAAACTGTTTTACTGTGTCTTAAACAAGGTTAACGTCCACCGCGTACAGCTGCCTCGAATACGCAAAATTCAAACGCTGTTCGCAACGAAGTGTACTATGAAGCCGTGATCCCCGGGTGTTACTTCAACTTCGCACTATTTTGGTAATGTCCTGAGGGATCTGAATCATTTGAATTGACCAAATTTTTCTGCAATTCTCGATTCCCGAACACTAAAATTCACTGCACCCGCTGAGTGCAACTCTTGTTCTGGCCAGTGCGCAGCCATCAATTCTCCTTTCGCGCCCAAAGATCTTCACTTCCGGCACTGCGTTAAAACACTGCACAAGCAAAAACGCTAGTTCAAAATTCCGGAAACAGCAAATCCTCGGCGCCAGTTCGAACGAACGAATGTAGTTGAATCGTCCTACATCGAAATATTACAAAACAGAAATTCACAAATTGGCTGTATTTTGAAAGGTTATTAGTTGTCATAACAGATAACTGTCTAATGTAACAACTCAAAGAACATATTAGTTGTTGTCAATGCGCTCAGGTGAAACTAGATTCAAGTCCCGTTTCAGGCGTTCGCAAATTATTACCAGTCCCTCAAAGTTAACGTGGAGAATATCGAGGTTAATTAAAAAAACTGGAAAGAAAAAGGCAAGGGTTTATAGCTATTGGCATATCTATGAATGTTATGAGTATCATAACTGCCGCAGAAGTTGTTTTGAAATTCGAGCTCGCAGGGCGAGGATTTTAAGGCATCTAAGACTGTTATGATCTATAACATCCGTGGTTTGTTCAATAGTTTATCGGTTTCAGTATGGTAATGGTTGCCATGCACGGTCAAGGACTATTACCGTACAGATAGAGTTATGACTTAGTTACCAGCGTACTTTTATGTATGTAAAGAAAGACTTAATATCCTGAAGCCGATAAATGTGTTTACTTCCAAACACTATTATAGTCTGCTTTTTTTGTAATTTAATTGTAACCCTGTATAAAGAAAAAAGGCATTCTAGATTTTATTTTAGTGCATTTATGATTGATATACATTTTCGTGCGAAAAATCTGCACAAACTTGAACCGTTGTTGGATCAATAGGGAGCTTGGAACAGCAACTCCTTCAAAAAGTGGCCAAACTAAAATAACACCATCAGAGATGTCGCCAAAAAATAATGTAGTTCAAAAGCACATAAACGTCGTCTAAATGAACAAAGTCTTAAGAGCATCACTTTCAAAACCGACGCTCTAAAAGTATCGCATACATTTTTCTTGTGCTTCGTAATATTTGTGAAGATTAACAAACATTAACAGGATTTAAAAAAATATGTTTAAAGGAATAATTTTTTTGATTTAGTTAATTTCTACACAGTAGTTTTTCCAAGTTTTCAAAAGAAAAGTTTCTAAGTTACTTTGTGCGGTACTCGACATAGTTTGTTGTGTAAACTCGAGGCCTTGCGTCCGCGCATCCACTCCTTCATTTAAGGATTCGCCCCCCGGCGTACCTTACGTGGGGGTGCGAAAGTTAGTGGAAATTAATATTAATTTAATTATATACCCGACGTGTATCCATTTGGCCGAGACAGGCGTATAATTGACAGCTACAGCAGACTCGACTTTCTCGGCATGATAATTTATTGATCTCACCTGAATCCAGCCCGAGCGGAACAGGTAGGGTTTGATAAGGGTTGCTGTCTCGGCTAAGACGCCCGGCTTTCAGGGAATTTGAACTGCGAGCTGATGGTGGTATAATCGAGCGGATGGCCGACCTTCCCGTGTATTTGCATAGCATTCTTCCGCCCCGGCTGCTCATTAGTGCTCCAATTTTTCTCCCTAACAGGATTTTTGTTCTTCAGCGCTGGCTCCCAGTCTTGCGATTTGAATAATGTGGACGCATGACTGAACATTAATGCACTGATTTAATGTGGCCTCGTTATGCAGCTACGGCTACTTTCGACAGAAGTTGATCTTTGGGCCACCTCCCCGCAGTGTGGGTGAACTGGAGTTGGCGAGCTTTATTAAATTTGTGTTTAGGAAATTGCTGCAATTGGATGCGGTTTCAATGTCGAGTTCGTATCTTACATGGAATTAAATAGATATAATTATTTAACACGTTAAGTGCCACGTGAAGCAGTATGTCGTTGGAAGTCAACGTGTTAAAGAAGCTCTATATTGGAAAGAAAACATATGCCACTTCCTTTACCGCATCTGTTAAGTTCAGCAGTGCTGAAACTCCTCCCCGTAGTGAGCTTCTAAACGCTTCTTCAGAGTTGAAGTGTAGCGTGATAGTTATTAATTCTGAAAATGTTAAGTAGATGGTAATTCTGTCCAGTTGTTAAGATACTTTTTCGTTGAAAGAATTCGCATATGGTGAACAGAAATCCCGACAGCATACGAACAGGTGGTATTCAAACGAATACGAAGATACATAAAATAAAACGCCCACATATATGAAATATGTATTAGTATAGAGCATCTATGTTCTAAACCGTGATATTTCTGAAATATACCTTCAGAACGTGATTAACTAATGATCAAATCCAAAATAAAACTTACAGAGATGCTTAAGATGAATGACTCCGTTAACCAATGTAAGCTCGTGTTCATAAAGCGCGCTACTGTTACCTCAATAGCGAACCGTAACATTTGATATCGGAATCGGCACCTAAAACCTAAAATGTGCTTTATGTGAATAATATAATGTATAGTTGCTAAAAGAAAGACTTAATAATTATAATCTAGTAACTATAGGGGAGACCTAGCCTCCAATCTGCAATACTGAAACATTTTATATCGTTGTAGAAGTTAGACAAAGAGATCCAATTGCACCAGAAGTTTTTATTCTCGCCATATCCCGTTTTAGAAACAGAAGGATATACGCATACATATCGATGACCATGATTGAATCGCCTCAAATTTGTAAGCAAATAAACGCAAATGGAAGAATAAAGATGGCGTGAAGAGCCTTTAAGAAACTAAGCGAAGAATACATGCTAACACTAGAAGAAATAATTTAAAAGCGAAGGTACCTATAGGTATTTAATCAATGTGTTTTACTTCTATCCGCCTATAGAAGAGAGCCCGTAGCTGCCCATTCGCTTTGTTTTATAATAGAAAACCAGATTCCAAAGCAAAAACTGTAATTTTGAGTACAAAACTCGCTTAGATCGCGTAATATCAATCCCAAACTTTAATAAGTCACTTTCCAATCTAGGTATAAAATATAAAATTCCAAATTTGGTTTATTTTTGTTAACGTACTTAGTTGTTTCCTTTTATATACTTTTCCCGCTCGTTTATTATTCATTTCACCACAATCATTTTTAATCACAGTATTGACTGCTGTAGAGTTAATATTCACTATTCTGTATTCGTGTTGATAATGGACACAAGAAAATTAACTAAACAACCCTACTGTTGCGTTTCGGGAATTTGGTTTAATTACCAAGATTTCTGTTTTCGGCTCCTTTATAGCCCATAAGAAAATATAATTTGTATAAATTGGTGTGTTGAGTTTGAGTAAAATCTGGTATTGGTATAGCAGTAATCCATTTTTGTCCTAGGAATTCACTTTAAGGAAACTAAAACCATGCACCACCACACTTTTATAGTTTCCTCGACACCCAGGAATTGCACACTTATTCGGCATAGTAGTGAAAATGTCTATAAACACTTGCACAAAAAACCTTATGCGTGGGCAACTGTTTTGCAATGCTGTAACGGTTATTTACCTGTTTATTTGTACAATACTAACGGCAAATCACTCACACGCACATCACCAAACACTAACGAAGGCCCTAAGTGACTTGTATATTAAAAAGAGTCAATTGACAATTGCAATCAACATGTAGCTAAGGTCTGTACTCATAGTTCACGTCCGGCGTAATTGACCTTCTTTGGCCGATGTCGCAAGCCCGTGACGTCGGAGAGCTGAGGTCTAGATGGTATCGCCAAGTCTCGGAAGATAATTTAACTAAAATCATACACACACAGTGCGTGGTTGCCTTAATTTGATAGACGTTACCAATTTGATGCCAGGCGACTTCGCCCCACTGACAATCCTCTTTTCCATGTGATTAATTCACAATTGGAGCCATCATTAAAAAATCAATTTGATTTCGGTGAATTCGCAAATGTGCCAATTCGAACCTCGCAACCTTCCACGTTTGCCATTTGCGCGCCACGTTATCGGCATCCAAGTTAAATTTGGCCCCTAATTGTCGCTGGAACAGGGCTGCCGATGAATGGAGCTCTGGGAATTTTGCCGCAGGGCCGCATAACTGCATAATTTCCAAATATATTGGAACAATGGCCGTGGCTGTCTCGATTCCGGGGTGGAAACCGAGCTCCCTTTAGGAAATGTTGACAAATTACGCTGATAAACGCTATTGCTGAGTTGTTTCTTATAGTAAAAGCTGCTCTGAACAATATAAAACTGGCCTGGCAGGGCATTAGAGCAACGTAAAGGCGCCTTTTCGAAAATTGACAAATCGACTGCAGCTGTAAAAATTCACGAATAGCACTGAAAGCTTTTAATCTCTTCAGTGACTTCCCCGCTTTTCATTAGCATCGATTGGAGATTTAAGATTCCAAAATTCTCGAAGCAATTAGCCATGCGATTGTTCATAATTATCGTGAAAGTATGACGTTTTAAGTGTAAGCTTTTAAAATTCACTTGGACTTGCACAAGATTAATCGGAAAGGGTTGTTATAAAAAAAAATACCTTATTTAGGAGAAATGGGCATGTATTTTTAATCTTTTAAGATTTTAACGTGATGAAGGTAACGGTTTCAGTGTTTTCAAGAAATAACTATATTTTAAAAGTTGCCTACGCCAAGTGGAAATGCTCTTGCTACAGAGTTCTCCCCATTATATTGCAATCGCCGGATGATGGATAGACGTCATATTTAACAACGAATCAATCATTCATCCGTTTTCGTTTAATATTCATTTAAGAACAATGTTGAATATATGAGGGGAACTTAGTGTTGCTATTTTTGACCCTCTGAAACTATCTATGTGCGCCACTCTCTCAACATCGCACTTCTCTGTGCTTCGTCCAACATGGAAATGCCTTTCTGAAATATTTGAGTTCTTAATTAAACTACCATTTTGCTAATTCGTACAGTCGAAATGTACCTTTAAATGAATAAAATTGGGCACCAATGACTTGTATGGATAAAACATTTCACAACTAGTTTATCTAACATATCAATCGAGTTACCGATACCTAGACCTATTCTTTCCTCTTTTAGGAGGGTCATCTGTCTAATTATATCAGAGTCTATGTCGAATGGAAAAATGTTTGTAATATTTTTTGCAGCCTTTCAAAATTGTTTTTCTTCACGAATATTTTTTGAAATAGTAGTATGTACTATTTAATTGCAAATTTTGAGTCATTCAACTTATTTCATTGGCATAATAGTATATTAAAGTATGAGTGGATAACAAGGTCTTTAAAACACGCACGAGTTTTCGAGCACGACGGCGTAGCCGGAGTGCTCGAAATAGAGCAAGTGTTTTAAAGACCAGTTATCCACTCATACTTTACGCTATTTTTTATTATACCTTCAATACTGGAAATAAATTACGCACTAAAAACTTAGAAATAATTTTTGTCGTGATAAATCGAGAGGGCATAATAATATTGCTACTATAGTTACGAGAATTATTTACGTTTTTGTCGCGTCAATGTCCGTTGTTGCATTCAGTCGTTTCCTTGACAACCTTTAAAGCTCGGCGAGCTTTAATCGCCTGTATTCGCACGCTCAGGCGTGCTTTAAATGGCGATTCTGATGCAGGTATAATAAAAAAATCATAAAGTGAAATATTGCTCGTTATTCTCCCTAAAAACACACTTTTTTTATAAAATTTTGCTTCATTCCTTCAAAACTACACATTAAGTTATCGAAAAAAAAATGTTTCTTATAAATTAAAGTTACGAGAATTTTCTACTGTTTTCTTTTAAAATATTTTCTGAAACTTAAGTATACAAAGTCAGTATAGAATGTTTATTATAAAACCGTATAGTAAAGCAACGGTAACATTAATCTGTTAAAATAGATAATAAATTATTTTTTAAATGAAATTAGCACCGTCTGAAATGTAAGAAAATGTGGCATCAAATTCTATATTTTCGCATTTTTCGAGTTATTACGGACCTGAATCATACAAAAAATAAAGACCTTCATTACTATAGTTTCTCTATAAACTGTTGAGCTCCTGTTACTAATTTTGAAAATTCTTGTATATATTATGACAGTAAGAGTTATAACTTGTAAGTAAGTTAAAAATCATACTTCTTATATTGCATGACAAAGTATTTTTTAATTCGTCACTAAATTTTAATTTGCAATAAATAGTCTAACTTTATAGGCTAAATTAAATTATTATTATTATTAAGGTTATTGCAAGAGTAGAGATTTTATAATATATGATACTCTATATACAGGCTACCCTGCAATAGGATGTACAATTAATTGTACATAGCTTAAATGTGGATTCCTGACGTTCTTTTAAGTTGAAGTGTTTCAGTAAGGATGTAGTCTAAAATCAATCGTTACAAAGCTATTCCCATTTGCATTTTCCGTGTACGTATATGCATTAGATAGAGAGCCTTGATTTCACGAAGGATCTATATTTCGCCGAATGCCCACAATGCCGAAAGCCAAATATGCCCACATTTCCGAAAGATGCCGAGGGAAACTACGCGGAAAGATGCCCACATCGCTATTCGGCGTAGTCCCTGATTTAACTCTTTGGCCATCAAATTATATCGGAGTCAGTCAGATTCCAATTATAATTAAATTGGCAAGGTAGTACAAATTTTTCATCTTTTGGGGATGTGTAAATTTTTCGATGTAGTGTTCCTGCACAGTTTTCGGCGTAGTGGGCATCATTCCACGTAGTGTCCCTGGATAGTTTTCGACGATTTGGACCTCGTTCAACTTAGTGTCCCTCCTTTTTCGGTGTAGCGTCCCTGCGCAGTTTTGGCGTAGGGGGCATAGTTCGGCGTAGTGTCTCTGCATATTTTTGTCGATATGGGCATCTTTCGGCCTAGTGTCTCTGCACATCTTTCGGCGTATGGTTCCTGGGCAGACTTCGGTGTAGTGGCATCATTCGAAGTAGTATCCCTGGATAGTTTTACAATATGTGCATCGATTACTGTAGTGTCCTCGCGCAGTTTTCTGCGTAGTGGTTATCATTCCACGTAGTGTCCCTGCACAATTTTCGACGTAGGGGGCATCATTCGAAGTGTGTTCTTGAAGAGTTTTCGACGATGTGTGCATCGTTTGGTGTAGTATCCTTTCACACATTTCGGCGTAGTGGGTATCATTCGACGTAGTGTCCCTTGCGCAGTTTTCGCCATCGTGGGCATCATTCGAAGTGTGTTTGTGGACAGTTTTCGACGATGTGTGCATCGTTTGGTGTAGTATCCTTGCACAATTTTCGGCGTAATGGGTATCATTCGAAGTAGTGTCCCTGCACAGTTTTCGGCGTAGTGGGCATCATTCGAAGTGTGTTCGTGGACAGTTTTAGACGATGTGTGCATTGTTTGGTGTACTATCCTTGCACATATTTCGACTTAGTAGGTATCATTGCACGTAGTGTCCCTGCACAGTTTTCGGCATCGTGGGCACTCAAAGTGTGTTCGTGGACAGTTTTCGATGGCGTGTGCATCGTTTGGTGTAGAATCCTTGCACAATTTTCGGCGTAATGGGTATCATTCGACGTAGTGTCCCTGCACAGTTTTCGCGGTAGTGGGCATCATTCGAAGTGTGTTCGTGGATAGTTTTCGACGATGTGTGCATCGTTTGGTGTAGTATCCTTGCACAATTTTCGGCGTAATGGGTATCATTCGACGTAGTGTCCCTGCACAGTTTTCGGCATCGTGGGCATCATTCGAAGTGTGTTCGTGGACAGTTTTCGACGGCGTGTGCATCGTTTGGTGTAGTATCGTTGCACAATTTTCGACGTAGTGGGTATCAGTGGACATAGTGTCCCTGCACACTTTTCAACGTAGGGGGCATCATTCGAAGTATGTTCTTGAACAGTTTTCGACGATGTGTGCATCGTAGGGTGTAGTATCCTTGCACAATTTTCGGCATAATGGGTATCATTCGACG